>CM047742.1:0-125000 GCA_026225825.1 Pistacia integerrima | reverse complement strand
AAATGGGAAGGCTCTTAATTTAATTTACTCTTTAGTCACCCCCGTAGGTTTCATACTCGTGCAAACAACATGAAGCTCCTTTAAATGCTTGTGAGGATCTTCACCTGCAAGGCCATGAAAAGTGGGCAAGAGATGTATTAGTCTAGATTTTAATTCAAAAGTAGTAGTAGCATCTAAACAGGAAACGTTATGCATAAAGGTGGTTGATTCAAATTAGGGGCAGCAAGCTATTTCAAAGTTCGATTTCTAGCCATGACTTCCTTCTCTTCCAAATCAGAGTTGCTAGCAAATCGGGAATCAAGAACCAAATTGTTTTCCCTAGAATTTCTCCGAGCTTTCCTCCTTAACCTGCGTAAAGTGCTGTCTATTTCTAGGTCGAATGTTAAATCACCAAGATAAGAGAACCTGGTCATAAAACAAAGAATCTCATAAAAGAAATAAATGACAAATAATGAAAACCAACTAGAAAAAAATTATTATTATTATTATTTTTATGACCAATAACACAAAAATGGCCAAAAACCCTATCAAACGTTGTTTTTTGGCCTCAAGAGGGTGGGGCTTTATTTGTTGTCTTGCTCAGAATTTCGTTTCCTTCGAAACAGGCACTCGCAGCACTCCTAATTCAACCAAATTTTTTCTTAAGAATAATACTACTGTTCAGATTTTTTTTTTTCAAGCACTAAAAAAAAAACCAAAAAAAATCAACTAGAATCACTCCTGCAACGGCGCCTAAAACGGTGTCTTTGTCACAGCAACCAAAATTAAAACCTAAAAACACATGTAGTAGTGTGAGTAAGGATCGTTCCCATGGAGAGTGTCTAGCTGAGTTAAGGATCGTTCCCATGGAGAGTGTCTAGCTGAGTTTTATGTTACGTGAACAAGGCTGGGGGGGTTTGAGTAAAATGGAAACAATTTCAGGAAAAACAATTCAAATTAAATTATCAAAATCAATAAAAAATAACAAACCTTGGTCTAAGTCAACATCCACCATCAGAATTTTACAACTGATAATCGATGCAAGTATATATCAATTGTTACTTTGAGTATTCACCGTTGGAACTATTTTCCTATCTCTCCTTAGTTGCAGTTAATTAGGAAACAAGCGATCTAATTAATCTTACTACTAAACAACCCAAGACAAGCGCTAAAGGTTTAATCTAGTGGTAGCCTTAAGAACTAGAGATCGATGAGACTGAACAACACAAACACAAGGGGTTGTATTTAATTCAGTCGAGTGTTCTTCTTAAGATATAATAATTCCTGACGCAGCAAATTCTTAACTCTTAGTTACTCACAAATTAGAGGGATCAAACAATTACGGATTTGATATCTAATTTAGCAATAGATTGCAACAAATAATAAACTAGTAGGCCTCCTAGTAATTAAATGAAACAATCATGAAAATAGGCATAGAAGAACATCCAATACTGAAAACATATATTGAACACTAAAAAAAACAAATTAGATCTCACAATTTTATTGATTTTGAGGCCTCCGTTTCCTTCGACCAAGTTATGAAAATTTAGCCACTCATGGCTATCATGAAAAACTCAAAAGAAGTTCAAGAAGAGAAGAAGGAGAGGCATGTGTGTTCTCTTCCGTCTGATCTCTCTCCCCCCTTTAAAATATCCAATTCAAATCTTTTTAATCTACTAAGTCTCCTAAAAATATTCTAATATCCTAAAATAACATTTATCCTAATTTGATTAATTGAAAATAAAATAAAGTCCTAATATAAAATAGGAAAGGGGTGTTTCTAGCTATAACTTGCGTGAAATAGGTCTTCAAAACTTTCAATAATAAATTGCCTATTTGACTTGCATGACAAGGCGGAATGTTCCAGAACATCAGTAGTGCAGGTGCATCAACTTCAAGCCCGATTACAACCTTGATGAAGCGAGTATCTCTCCAAACTCAAAACATGAAAGTTGTAGATCATTTTCTTCTAGTTCCATAGAATTTTGAATCATCTCAATCAAAGCTAGGATGAGAGAGTTATGCTTAGATTACAAACCAATGTCGAAACTGTCCGAATTCACCTAATTAGTTTTGTTTTGCATTTAACGCTTCCATTTGTATCCTAAATCAAAATAGAATAATAATGAGTACATTTAGGCAACAAATAAGTATAAAAGACTAGACATTAAGAGGGGGCCGGGGGGTGGTAAATATGACATTTTGCATTCTCATCATCAATATTGAGTTTAGGCATACAACAGGGTCAATCTTGTCGAAAACCTGATGAAAAAATGAGCAGAAAGCCGCACAGGCCTGACACCCCGTTTTACTCAATTTTTTAGCCACCAATAATGGATCTCTATTGTGGGGTAATCGAGCACTAGTTTTTGAGCATTATCATTTTCTTATTATCAATACTGAGTTTAGGCATACAACAGGGTTGATCTCGTCGAAAACCTGATGAAAAAATGAGCAAAAAGCTGCATAGGCCCGATACACCGTTTTACTCAGTTTTTTAGCCACCGATAATGTAATACCCAAGATATCAAAGGTATGTTCCTAACTCAAAATAGTCCTTTAGATGTTAATTTTATGTTAAAAAGCATAAAATCTAACTAAGGGCAAAATATTCAATTCATTTGGAACGGTATGAATCAATTATCCATAGAGAGGTTTAGGGGCAAAATGGTTATTTTTCTTATGGATAAGCATTGAAAAAGTCAAGGATGAGTAGGCTTCATTGCATTTAATGGCATTAATTAAGTAATAATTATGTCTAGCGTGAAATGACCAAAATGCCCTTATATGAAGAATTAAGGACTTATGAGTTATACAATTAAAATAATTGGGCCAATTGCATAATTTTGGAAAATGAATGAAATATTTTCCTATAAATGAGATGAATTTCGTTCAAGCCAAAGGAGAGAGCCTTTCTTCAACATTTCTTCCATTTTCTCTCAAATCTTCCATGAAACAAGCTTTCTTTCTCTAAGTTTTAAAGGAGTTTTGCTTAATTTTTCAAGGAGAACAAGATAGGAGCCTTGGATCTTCAATTAGAAGGGTTTAAGGTAAGGATTAAAAACTTTAGTTTTGATGTGATTTGAAGATTTGAAGTAGATGTTGAAGTATAATGTTATATATGTAGGATTAAGGTGTAAAAGAAGTCAAAGGCAAAGGATTTGTTGGAGGAAGTCTTTAAAAAGGTAAGGAAGAACCTCCCATGACTTTAGGGTTTATGCTAGGGTTTATAGATTTTTATAAAACCTTAAATTAAAGCTTTAAGGCATAGAATTAGTTGATGGCAAGTGTAGTTGAGCTCATTTATTCTACTTATTGCCTTGAATTCATTATACATGAAGTTATGGCTATTTATGTTTTATGAGTTGTTATGTTTGATTGAAGAAAATGAAGTGTAGATGCTGATTGTGGCAAAACTTGTAGTATGGAGGCCACATGGTGTTGAATGGTTGCTATTAGAAGTGTTGATGTGTTGTTTGCATTAGCTTACAATGTTATAGCAATAATGGATGGTTATGGGAATGAGATTTTACACTTCCTTTAAGATGTTAAAGGCTATTAAGGGGAGGTTTATTTGATCTATAAGTTAACCTATTGGTTAATGTCAATAGGAATTGATGTGGCATAGTTAATATGAAAATTCGGATTTGGTGGGCTTAGGGGTTTTGTTAACCCTGTTTCAGTATTTCGACCATAACTTGAGTTATAAGAATTGAAATGAGATGATTTTTGAAGCATTAGAAAGCTAAGACACAGACCTGTAACTTTTATGTTTATGCCAGGAGCCAATTCGTTTGAGAAATAGATGGAGAATGGCCTGAAGTATAAACTAGTTATTGAAGTTTAAGATTTAACATGATCAATTATTATGATTATGAATTGATTATTAATTTATTATTGTAAGTATGCCATGTACTAATGTTTACCCATTAGTTAGATGATCTTTGAAAGATATACATGGTCATGATGTCAATGCATGATTAATGTTATGAAATGGCATGAAGATGCAATGTAATACATGTTTTAAGATGATGTATGCGAGCAAGAGGTAATGTAAATGGATTGATGATCCATAGATGAATTAAAAGTATTAAGCTCACCAAAATATGTATTTACATGCCTTAAGATGTTAGAGATGCAAATAGACATGATAGAGATGCATATAGACTTGATGGAAAACGCGTAAGCATATCCTCGTATATCGATTGAGGAAAGATGAATATATGCTTTAGATGCTAAATAACGCGTAAGCATGCCTCCCGATGATATGAGCTCTAGATGAAATTTGAGGCTAGATGATATGAAGTGCTTAAGATGCTAAGAAAGGTCCGATCGGCTAGACGTTAAATGTTTCATATGCATTTAGTTGCATTACATGAGTTATGATGTTATTTACATCATGAGATGATTTATACTCATGTTAGATGATTTTAGATGTTATGTCACGACATGTGACGTGTGTGTACTATGTTTACATACTTATTTGTATGTGTACACATTGATGTTTACCTAGCCATGAGATAAAATGATGAAAAGCATATGAATTAATAATAAAAGGGGAAGTATCCCTAGATGTAAAAGATAAGTGATGTGTTAATAAATATGTTTAAATAAAGATCAAATAGTACATTAAGAATGAAACGGATCATTCCTTACTGAGCGATTAGCGCTCACCCTTTCATTGTTGATTGTTTTGCAGGTAGACTAGAAGCGAGGGATGCTAGAGACAGTGGGACTACACATGAGGGGAGATGAATTATTGTCATCTTGATGTAAATAATGTAAATGATAAATATTTGTGAAATACCTTTGGAAGCTTCCACCCTCTAAATATGTTTTGATTGTATAATTTCTTAAAGTTTGTAAATTATAAGTTTGGATCATGCGTGACATTTTATATGCATGTTTTGGATATTATTATTATTATCCTTACACAGATTTTTTTTTCTAAATACAACTCGTTCTCCAGACATGTATCCTCAGGATTCTCATTGAGGGATATTCAGAGGATACCTCACTGGAGGGGGGTTTTTACAGATAATGTATCTCGATTGTGGAGTAATCAAGCACTCATTTTTGAGTATTTTCATTTTTGTATAATCAATACTGAGTTTAGGCATACAACAGGGATGATCTCGTTGAAAACTTGATGAAAAAACAAGCAGAAAGCCGCATAGGCCCGATACCCCGTTTACTTTGTTTTTTAGCCACCGATAATGGATCTTGATTCTGGGTGAATCGAGCAACAGTTTTTGAGTGTTTTCATTTTCCTATAATCAATACTGAGTTTAGGTATACAACAGGGTTGATATCATCAAAAACCTGATGAAAAAACAAGCAGAAAGCTATACAGGCCCGATACCCCATTTTACCCTGTTTTTTAGCCACTGATAATGAATCTCAATTGTGGGGTAATCGAGCTATAGTTTTTTAGTGTTTTCATTTTTTTATTTTCAATACTGCGTTTAGGCATACAACAGGGTCAATCTCGTTGAAAACCTAATGACAAAACGAGTCAAAACTCGCATAGGCCCGATACCCCGTTTTATTCAGTTTTTTAGCCACCGATAATGGATCTCGATTGTGGGTGAATCAAGCACTAGTTTTTGAGCGTTTTCATTTTTGTATAATCAATACTGATTTTAGGCCTACAACAGGGTCAATCTCGTCGAAAACCTAATGAAAAAACGAGCAGAACGCCGCATAGGCCTGATACCCCGTTTTACTCAATTTTTCAGCCACCGATAATGGATCTCGATTGTGGGTGAATCGAGCACTAGTTTTTGAGCATTTTCTCTTCTGTATGATCAATATTGAGTTTCGGCATACAAAAGAGTCCATCTCGTCAAAAACCTGATGACAAAATGAGCAGAAAGTCGTTTAGGCCTGATACCCCGTTTTACTCAGTGTTTTAGCCACTGATAATAGATCTCTCGATTGTGGGGTAATCGAGCACTAGTTTTTGAGCATTTTCATTTTTGTATAATCAATACAGAGTTTAGGATACAACAGGGTCTATCTCATCAAAAACCTGATGATAAAACAAGTTGAAAGCCGCATAAGCCTAATACTTCGTTTTACTCAATTTTTCAGCCACCAATAATGGATCTCGATTGTGGGATAATTGAGCACTAGTTTTTGATCATTTTCTCTTCTTTATAATCAGTATTGAGTTTAGGCATACAAAAGAGTCCATCTCGTCGAAAACCTGATGACAAAACGAGCATAAAGCCACATAGGCCCGATACCCCGTTTTACTTGGTTTTTTAGCCACCGATAATGGATCTCGATTGTGGGTGAATCAAGCACTAGTTTTTTAGCATTTTTATTTCTGTATAATCAATACAGAGTTTAGGGATACAAAAGGGTCAATGTCATCAAAAACCTGTTGGCAAAACGAGCAGAAAGCCGCACAGGATCGATACCCCGTTTTACTTAGTTTTTTAGCCATCGATAATGGTTCTCGATTGTGGGGTAATCGATCACTAGTTTTTGAGCGTTTTCATTTTTTTTATTATCAATACTAAGTTTATGTATACAACAGGGTTGATCTCGTCGAAAACCAGATGATAAAACAAGCGTGCATCAGACCCGATACCCCGTGCCCCACTCGCTTTTTAGCCATTAGATAATGGATCTCTATTATGGGGTAATCGAGCACAAGTTTTTCAGACTTATCATTTTTTTATTATCAATACTGAGTTTAGGCATAAAACAGGGTCGATCTCATTGAAAACCTGATGGCAAAACGAGTAGAAAGCCGCATAGGCTCGACACCCCGTTTTACTAAGTTTTTTAGCCACCAATAATAGATCTCGATTGTGGGTGAATCGAGCACTAGTTTTTGGGAATTTTGTTTTCTTTATAGTCAATACTGAGTTTAGGCATATAAAAGAGTCGATCTCATCGAAAACCTATTGACAAAACAAGCTGAAAAACGCGTAGACCCGATACCCCATTTTTCTCAGTTTTTTAGCCATCGATAGTGGATCTCGATTGTGGGTGAATCGAGCACTAGTTTTTGGGCGCTTTCTTTTCTTTATAGTCAATACTGAGCTTAGGCATATAAAAGATTCGATCTTGTCAAAAACCTGTTGACAAAACGAGCAGATAGCCACATAGGCCCGATACCCTATTTATTTAGTTT
Organism: Pistacia integerrima; assembly: GCA_026225825.1. Lineage (NCBI taxonomy): Eukaryota > Viridiplantae > Streptophyta > Magnoliopsida > Sapindales > Anacardiaceae > Pistacia > Pistacia integerrima. The sequence goes on along the minus strand of CM047742.1, from coordinate 117,874 downwards.
TTTCGCCACCGATAATGGATCTCGATTGTGGGTGAATCGAGCACTAGTTTTTCAGCGTTCTCATTGTTGTATAATCAATATTGAGTTTAGGCACAAAACAGGGTCGATCTCATCAAAAACCTGATGGCAAAACGAGCTGAAGACCGCATAGGCTCGATACCCCATTTATTAAGTTTTTTAGCCATCGATAATAGATCTCGATTGTGGGTGAATCGAGCATTAGTTTTTCAGCTTTTTCTTTTCTATATTATCAATACTGAGTTCAGGCATACAAAAGAGTCGATCTCATCAAAAACCTGGTGAGAAAACGAGCAGAAAGCCGCACCAGCCCGATGCCTTGTTTTACTCAGTTTTTTAGCAACCGATAATGGATCTCGATTGTAGGGTAATCAAGCACTAGTTTTTGAGTATTTTCATTTTTGTATAATCAATGCAGAGTTTAGGCATACAAAAGGGTCGATGTGGTCGAAAACCTGTTGGCAAAACGAGCAGAAAGCGATACAGGATCAATACCCTATTTTACTCAGTTTTTTAGCCACCAATAATGGATCTTGATTGTGGGGTAATCAAGCACTAGTTTTTGAGCATTTTCATTTCTGTATAATCAGTACAGAGTTTAGGCATACAAAAGGGTCAATGTGGTTGAAAACCTATTGGCAAAACGAGCAGAAAGCTGCACAGGATCGATACCCCATTTTACTCAGTTTTTTAGCGATAATGGATCTCGATTGTGGGGTAATCGAGCTCTAGTTTTTGAGCGTTTTCATTTTTTTTATTATCAATACTAAGTTTATGTATACAACAGGGTTGATCTTGTCGAAAACAAGATGATGAAACGAGTAGAAATCCACACAGACCCGATACCCCGTTTTACTTTGTTTTTTAGCCACCGATAATGGATCTCTAATGTGGGGTAATTGAGCACTAGTTTTTGAGCATTTTTTTTTTATTATCAATACTGAGGTTAGGCATACAACAGAGTCGATCTCATCAAAAACCTGATGACAAAATGAGCAGGAAGCCGCATAGGCCCGATACCTCGTTTTACTCAGTTTTTTAGCCATCGATAATGGATCTCGATTATGGGTGAATGGAGCACTAGTTTTTGGGCATTTTCTTTTCGTTATAGTCAATACTAAGTTTAGGCATATAAAACAGTCGATCTTGTCGAAAACCTGTTGACAAAATGAGCAGATAGCCGCATAGTCCCGATACCTTGTTTATTTAGTTTTTTAGCCATGTAACACCTACTGAAAACTAGTACAATGCATGCAATTAACAATGGAAAATTGGGGCCCAAAATGTTTCTTTTCATTACAATTCACATGTCTTTTATACACAAAAGTTACTGTTTACAAAAGTGCATTTCAAAAGACAAAATAGGGGAACAGTGTAGCTATTGCTCCTCGCGCGCCGACGCCCCTCCAACCGCAACATCACCTAGAACCCTGCATCCACAAAGGAAATAACGGGTGAGCACAAATAATGCTCGATAAGTAAAACTCTCTAAGCCCCATGTCTCCCCCGTGTGTGACTCTTAATTCTTTCCTTTTCTAATTCGTTTCTATTTGCTTTCTATAACATCATGGCCTCATCTTACGGAGGTACGGCCGGATGGCGCTACACAAAGACCATCTCACTTTCTCTATGGCTATCGGGTGGAATTCACCACTACCAATCCAACCCGTTGCCAGTGACTACCGAGCGAGGATCACAAAGCACCAACTCGGTTCTCTCTAACTATCGGGTGGAGATCACCTAGCACCTACCCGTTCCTCATGAATTCTGGGTACGATCACCAAGCATTTACCCAGTCTCTAGTCACTATCGGGTGATGATCACAAAGCATCAACCCGCTTCTACTAGCCATTGGATGATGATCACAAAGCATCAACCTACATTTCTCTTAACTAATCGAGTAGTGGTCACAAAGCATCTACCCATTTCTGCTACTCATCGGGTGGCGATCACAAAGCGTCGACCCATTTCTCTAAGGGCTATTCGGATGATGTTCACAAAGCATCAATCCGATTCCCATAACGGATCGGGTGATGATCACAAAGCATCATCCCAACTATACTACTCTTCTAACTCATTCTATTGTAGCATTTTTCAATGCTCTCTACCCTTAGAGTAATTTTACCCACTAAGCTCTCTACTCATAGGGTATTTCTAAACACAAAGTTTCCTACTCTTTCTTAGGTCACTTGTCAATGCATATAACAATGCACATAGATGATTCATCTCTACTAATGCACTTGTGAAATGCCAACATGCAATGTTGCAAGAATTAAGGTTCATTACTCACACTCAAACCTCTATTAGGCATTTCATCAAACAACTCATGTGCACTATAAAACTCTATCATAGCCATGAATCTAAAACTTTTCCTAACCATCCAAAATGGGGAAAAACCCCTTCACAAAGTCATAATAACCTGCCAAATAACACACTTCCAAATAGGGTTTCATAACACCCATTCAATTCCATCTCAACTACCTTGCCAATCCAACAACCCATTTCTCATATTTGCAAAGTAATAACATTCACAAAGCATAGAAATTTCTATTTAATCCTTCATACATGCTACATTACATGTATATCACATACATACATCAAGTCTATCAAAACCCTAATCAAGAAATTTCATAAATCTCAACTTGGGTTGGGTTTTACTTACTTGCTATGGAGAGACTTCGCCAAATCCTCTTTCCACTTGGTTTCTTGGCTATTCTCTCTACTCTTAACCAAAAGAATGAAAACCCTCAAAAACCAAAATGAATTAAAATCCACAAATCACACAACTTAAGTAGAGATCCTTACCTTAGGAAGCCTTAGGTTGCTTTTCTACCTCAAATTACTTCAAAACCCCTTGGAAAACCTTGATCAAAAGAGAAGAGAAGTTGAGAGGAGTAAGGGTGGGAAGTCACGTTTGAGAAGAAGAGAATGAGGGATTTCTTTGATTCTAATTCCTTTTAATGAAATACATCTCAAAGCATTCCCATTTTGCCCTTATTCTTCTTTGGGAATTCCATCTATATCCTTTGATTCATTACAAACTCACCCCCATATCAACACATTCTCTATGAAAAATCCTTACAATTCACTCCCCACTTTTCCTGCTAATTAGGGGTAGAAAGGTCAAATTGCCCTTAAGGAAGAAAATACCTAAAACTCAATCAACATTTTATTCGGGTTGTCGCCGCGGCGAAGAAAACCTTAATGCCGCCGGCCAAAGCTTCGTCGAAGAGTTTCACCCTTGGTTCAACCCATCTTCGCCGCGGCGAAGATTCTTCGCCCGGCAAGCACGCAGACTGAAATTTCAAATTCTTCATTTTCAACCAATTTCAGGGGCAACCATTCAACACAACACTCAATCAAACAAAAAATACCAAAACCAACTCAAGGTAAGAGTGAAAGAGGAAACAGTAACAACGTACCTCAAGTGGGGCGTTACAATTCTTCCCCCCTTAAAAGAATTTCGTCCCCGAAATTCAAACAAATAACTCTGGGAAACGATTCTGCATGTCCCGTTCTACTTCCCAAGTGGCCTCTTCCACTTTGTGATTCCTCCAAAGGACCTTCACTAGCGGAACACTCTTGTTCCGAAGTTCTTTAACCCTTCGATCTAAAATCTGAACTGGACGTTCTTCATATACTAGATTCTCTTACTTCAACGTCTTCTACGCTCAGGATGTGGAAGGGATCACTTACATACTTCCGTAGCATCGAGACATGAAAGACATCGTGCACCCTATCCATGCTAGGTGGTAGTGCCAATCTATAGGCCACTTTTCCCACTCGTTGCAAGATCTCAAAAGGACCTACATACCTCGGTGCTAACTTCCCTTTGGTTCCGAAGCGCATGACTCGCTTGTAAGGGGAAACTTTCAGAAACACTTTGTCACCCACTTGGAATTCTATCTCTTTCCTCTTCAAATCAGCATAACTCTTCTGTCGATCTTGGGCTTGTTTCATTCTGTTTCTGACTAACCTCACATCTTCTACTAGCTTCCGAGTCATCTCGGCCCAAGAAGCGGTACTCAACTCATCTCTCTCTCCTACTTCATCCCAATGAAGCGGAGACCTACATCGTCTACCATACAAAGCCTCGTAGGCGCCATTCTAATTGTAGATAAGCAGTTATTGTAGGCAAATTCTACTAAGGGTAACATCTCATGCCCGGGGATACTCTGTAATCCATGCAACAGCTCTCAAACATATCCTCGAGCACCCTGATTCGCTTTCTCTCGGTTTGGCCATCTGTCGAGGATGATAGCAGATCAATGCCAAACGGGTACCCAAACTCCTCTCGTAAACTTGTCCGTAAGGTGAAACAAACACGGAATCTCTATCTCGATACTATAGCCTTGGGCACACCATGCAATCGACTATCTCCTTGAGGGTAAACGAGCCAACCCGACCGTAGTGGGTACTTTCCTTTACTCGGGAGAAAATGGGCCGACTTGGTTAACCTATCCACAATCACCCATATAGCATTATACCCTCTCTGTACTCTGGGGAGACCCGTGATAAAATCCATCGAAATGCTCTCCCATTTCCACTCGGGATACTCAATGGTTGAAGCAACCACCCCCGATGGCGGCCCCGGTGTTGCGCCTTCACCGGCCGACAGGTTAGGCATTTAGCCACAAACTCGGCAATGTCTTTCTTCATACCTGACCACCAATAGCCTTTCTTGATATCCTGATACATCTTGGTTGCTCCCGGATGAGCGGTGTACGGTGTGTCATGAGCCTCTAAGAGGGATTTTCTGCTTTCAACTCCTCATATGGAGGAATGCACAACCGATTTCGAAATAGAGGCACCATCTCTCACAAAGAACTCGGTGTCTTGCCCTCATGCACTTGTTTGAACTATTTTCCGACACCACCTCCATCACCATTTGCTTTTCTCTAATTTCCCTCTAGTAAAGAGGATTTGTACCACAAGGCGGGCAATTCTTCCCGAACCACCTCAATCTGTTCCTTAGACAATTCTTCTATTAACTCTTTTACGCACGTAAGCCGGAAAACATGAGCTTTTCTACTCAAGGCATCTGCTACTACATTGGCTTTCCCTGGTTGATACTTGATCTCACAATCATAATCTTTGACCAGCTCTAACCACCTTCTCGCCTCATATTCAACTCCTTTTGAGTGAAGAAGTACTTCAAACTCTTATGATCGTGTAGATATTACTCTTCACACCATAAAGGTAATGCCTCCAAATCTTTAAAGCAAAGACCACATGCTAACTCTAGGTCATGCGTAGGGTATCCGGTCTCGTACTCTTTCAATTGACGAGAAGCATAAGCTATAACCCTACCTAGCGCATCAACACAGCCTCCGAGTCCCCGCAAAGAGGCATCTCGTATAAATGTCATAATCTACACCCTCCCTGTGGTAACACTAGTACAGAGGCCGATGTTAGCCCTCTTCTTCAACTCTTGAAAGCTTTCTTCACATCTTTCGTTGACCAGGACAAAGGAGTTTTCCCGCTTGGTAAGAGGCCGTCAATGGTTTAGCCAATCGGGGGAATCCCGCTACAAATCGCCGGTAGTGCTTTGCTAAGCCTAAGAAACTCCCCGATTTCTTTCAACTTCTCGGCTTCGCCATTCCAGGGATGGGCTCGCACTTTACTCGGATCTACCGAAATCCCTCCTTCGAGACGGTATGACCCGGGGAATAACACTTGGTTCAGCCAAAACTCACACTTGGAAAATTTAGCACACAACTTCTTTTCTCTCGGCCCGTTGCAATACTAATCCCAAGTGTTTCTCATGTTCTTCTCTTGACTTTGAGTAAATCGAATGTCGCCGATGAAGACAACAATAAATCCCCGATCCAAATACTCATGAAATACCCCCTCTTCATCAAGTCCATAAAAACCGCTTTGGGGCATTAGTCAAGCCAAAGCGGCATTACTACAAATTCATAATGCCCATACCTTGTACGAAAGCGCCTTAGCCACATCTTGTTCAACCACTCTCTGATGATACCCGGATCTCAAATCAATTTTGGAGAACACTTGCCGCCTCCTTTCAACCGATCAAAAAGATCATCTATCCGGGGTAGTGGGTACTTATTCTTCACGTAACTTTATTCAGCCTCCCCTATAATCAATACACATCCTTAGTGATCCATCCTTCTTTTTCACAAATGATTGGAGCTCCCCAAGGGAATGACTTGGTCGGATAAAGCCTTTATCTAAAAGTTCTTGGAGTTGCTTCTTTAATTCTTGGAGCTCACTGGGGCCATTCGATAAGGGGCTTTAGATATTGGTGCTCTCCCGGTGCTAGTTCGATACTAAATTCTACCTCCCTCTCGAGGCAAACCCGGTAACTCTTCCGGAAACACATCTAGAAAGTCTCGAACTACGGCACCCTCTCGGATCTCTAACGTAGAACATCACCACTGCACTACATGGGCAATATACCCGAACACCCCTTTCTCAAGATCTTCGGCTTTCACATTACTAATCGGGCATGCTCAACTGATGGCCTTCTCCAAAACTAAACTTATCTCCACAATCGAGGTTAAACCTCGCCTTCTTTTTCCGAGTCAATCTCTACTCCATACCTTCCTAGGAAGTCCATACCTAATCACATCAAAGTCGGGCATATCAAAGGCTATTAAGTCAATGTCAACTCTACTCGGATCACTAAGGACTCCCCTTAACAAAATCTCTTGAGTCACAACACTAACCCCATCGGGTAGTTCTATCTTAATGGGCCGAGTCGCTCTAGCAGGTTTCAAACCTAATCTCTCAAGCATCCCATAAGATATAAACGAATGGGTAGCACCCGAATCAATTAAAGCATATAAAGGGACACGCATGAAATAATAATCGACTAGTAATCAATGATGGGATCGGCCTCTCGCTTCACCCCCGTGCACAAGAAACACTCGGCATTCGTAGTACCTCCTGAACTCGAAAGCAGCTTGGTGGAAGAGGAGCTTTGCAATCCCTCATCATGTGCCCGTCAGGCCTCGGCACCTATAGCATACTCTCGATCCTTCGTACACTCTCCCCGGGTGGTTCTTCCCACACTTAGGGCAAGGAGGAAACCCTTCCGTTCGAGGTCGCCATTCTTCCAACCTCCTTTCTATTACGTCTATACCGAAACTTCTTCTTCGATTCTTCATGTCTTTACCCTTCACATCCTCATGTTTCTCTCTCGAGGAGCGGAGGGTAGCTCCTTCGGTCCTCCTCCGAGGAGCCTACGGGAAGATTTTATTCTCAAAAATCTCCGCCTTCATTGCCCGCCTCAAGGCCTCACCGTAATTGGCGAGGAGGGTTGGAGCTTGTCATAATATCCCGGGCTATCTCCGGCTTCAATCCATGCACAAACTTATCCCTTCTTCAAGGCCGGAGTGCTAACTATTCCCGATGCAAACCTTGCAGGGCGTTGAACTTCACCGAGTACTCTTTCACAAACGCTTAGTCCCTCTGCAAAGTGATAAATTCTTGGACCTTCTCATGAACTTGGTCCTCGATCTATACTAGCCCTCAAACTCTTGCCTAAACTCTTCCCACGTCATTCTTGTCGTCGTGAGTTTCTTCCATCAATTCCCACCAAATTCGGGCATCACCCGAAACAAGAAACTTCGCATACGGATCTTCTCCCATCCGACATGGGAAATAAACCCGTGGCTCGTTCTCTGACCCAAGCCACTCTTACGCTTACCTCTTGGATCGGTAGTACCCTTAAACTCGAGGGTTGATGCCGATTTGAAAGACCGTAAATCGGTTCCACTCGTCGCACTGGGGGAGGTACGGTTGCCCTCTCTCTGGGCGTAGCGGCGGTGTGCATGCAGGGAGGTACAACTTTCCCCCGAGTTTCAGCCATAACTTGCTGAATAATTCCCGGATTCTAGCTTCATCCAAGGGAGGCGTAGACTCGGTGGGTTAGAAGGTTCTCCTTCATTCACCACACCTTTACCGCGATTTCGATAACTACGCCTCATCTACAAAATGATCACACTAATGAACTCAAGAAACAATTACTGTAAGGAAAGAATTACTCACACAATGGTTAGAGAACGCGCAGATGAGAATAGTACACCTGCTCAATCCCAAAACCTCGGCTCGATACCAAAATGTAACACCCTTCGAAAACTAGTACAATGCATGCAATTAACAATGGAAAATTGGGGCCCAAAATGTTTCTTTTCATTACAATTCACATGTCTTTTATACACAAAAGTTACTGTTTACAAAAGTGCATTTCAAAAGACAAAATAGGGGAACAAGAGTAGCTATTGCTCCTCGCGCGCCAAACGCCCTCCAACCGCAACATCACCTAGAACCTGCATCCACAAAGGAAATAACGGGGTGAGCACAAATAATGCTCAGTAAGTAAAACTCTCTAACTGTCTGTCCCCGTGTGTGACTCTTAATTCTTTCCTTTTCTAATTTCGTTTCTATTTCTGTTTCTATAACATCATGGCCTCATCTTACGGGAGGTACGCCGGATGGCGTTCACACAAGACCATCTCACTCTATGGCTATCGGGTGGAATTCACACGGTACCAACCCGTTTCTTAGTGACTACCGAGTGAGGATCACAAAGCACCAACTCGGTTCTCTAACTATCGGGTGGAGATCACCTAGCACCTACCCGTTCCTCATGAATTCTGGGTAACGATCACCAAGCATTTACCCGTCTCTAGTCACTATCGGGTGATGATCACAAAGCATCAACCCGCTTCTACTAGCCATTGGATGATGATCACAAAGCATCAACCTACATTTCTCTTAACTAATTCGGGTAGTGGTCACAAAGCATCTACCCATTTCGCTACTCATCGGGTGGCGATCACAAAGCGCGACCCATTTCTCTAAGGGCTATTCGGATGATGTTCACAAAGCATCAATCCGATTCCCATAACGGTCGGGTGATGATCACAAAGCATCATCCCAACTATACTACTCTTCTAACTCATTCTATTGTAGCATTTTTCAATGCTCTCTACCCTTAGAGTAATTTTACCCACTAAGCTCTCTACTCATAGGGTATTTCTAAACACAAAGTTTCCTACTCTTTCTTAGGTCACTTGTCAATGCATATAACAATGCACATGGATGATTCATCTCTACTAATGCACTTGTGAAATGCCAACATGCAATGTTGCAAGAATTAAGGTTCATTACTCACACTCAAACCTCTATTAGGCATTTCATCAAACAACTCATGTGCACTATAAAACTCTATCATAGCCATGAATCTAAAACTTTTCCTAACCATCCAAAATGGGGAAAACCCTTCACAAAGTCATAATAACCTGCCAAATAACACACTTCCAAATAGGGTTTCATAACACCCATTCAATTCCATCTCAACTACCTTGCCAATCCAACAACCCATTTCTCATATTTGCAAAGTAATAACATTCACAAAGCATAGAAATTTCTATTTAATCCTTCATACATGCTATATTACATGTATATCACATACATACATCAAGTCTATCAAAACCCTAATCAAGAAATTTCATAAATCTCAACTTGGGTTGGGTTTTACTTACTTGCTATGGAGAGACTTCACCAAATCCTCTTTCCACTTGGTTTCTTGGCTATTCTCTCTACTCTTAACCAAAAGAATGAAAACCCTCAAAAACCAAAATGAACTAAAATCCACAAATCACACAACTTAAGTAGAGATCCTTACCTTAGGAAGCCTTAGGTTGCTTTTCTACCTCAAATTACTTCAAAACCCCTTGGAAAACCTTGATCAAAAGAGAAGAGAAGTTGAGAGGAGTAAGGGTGGGAAGTCACGTTTGAGAAGAAGAGAATGAGGGATTTCTTTGATTCTAATTCCTTTTAATGAAATACATCTCAAAGCATTCCCATTTTGCCCTTATTCTTCTTTGGGAATTCCATCTATATCCTTTGATTCATTACAAACTCACCCCCCATATCAACACATTCTCTATGAAAAATCCTTACAATTCACTCCCCACTTTTCCTGCTAATTAGGGGTAGAAAGGTCAAATTGCCCTTAAGGAAGAAAATATCTAAAACTCAATCAACATTTTATTTCTTTGTCAAGCCGCCGCGAAGAAACCTTGCCGCCGCGGCGAATCTTGCCCAGAAGAGTTTCACCCTTGGTTCAACCCATCTTCGCCCTGCAAGAAAGCAACAGCACTGAAATTTCTTCTGTTTTCAACCAATTTCAGGGCAACCATTCAACACAACACTCAATCAAACAAAAAATACCAAAACCAACTCAAGGTAAGAGTGAAAGAGGAAACAGTAACAACGTACCTCAAGCGGGGCGTTACAAGCCATCGATAATGGATCTCGATTGTGGGTGAATCGAGCACTAGTTTTTGAGATTTTTCTCTTATGTATAATGAATATTGAGTTTAGGCATACAAAAGAGTCATCTCGTCGAAAACCTAATGAAAAAAACGAGCGTAGCCGCATAGGCTCAGCACCTGCTTTTAGTCATTTTTTAGCCCCTCCCCCGATAATGGATCTCGATTGTGGGTGAATCGAGCACTATTTTTTGAGTGTTTTCTCTTTTGTATAATCAATACCGAGTTTAGGCATACAAAATTTTTGATCTCGTCGAAAACCTGATAACAAAATGAGTAGAAAGGAACCTAGGCCCGATACCCCGTTTTACTCGATTTTTTAGCCACCGATAATGGATCTCGATTGTGGGTGAATCGAGCACTAGTTTTTGAGTGTTCTCATTTTTGTATAGTCAATATTGAGTTTAGGCATACAACAGGGTCAATCTCATCAAAAACTTGCTGGCAAAATGAGCTGAAAGTCGCGCATAGGCCTGATACCCCATTTATTCAGTTTTTAAGCCATCGATAATAGATCTCGATTGTGGGTGAATCGAGCATTAGTTTTTTAGCGTTTTCTTTTCTGTATTATCAATACTGAGTTTAGGCATACAAAAGAGTCAATCTCATCGAGATCTAGATGACAAAATGAGCAGAGAGCCGCACAGGCCCGATAACTCATTTTACTAAGTTTTTTAGCAACCGATAATGGATCTCGATTATGGGTGAAGCGAGCACTAGTTTTTGAGTATTTTCTTTTTTGTATAATCAATACTGAGTTTAGGAATACAACAGGGTTGATCTCTTTTTTGTATAATCAATACTGAGTTTAGGAATACAATATGGCCAATCTCGTCGAAAACCTGATGGCAAAATGGGAAGAAAGCCACTTAAGCCCGATACCACGTTTTACTTAGTTTTTCACCCACTGATAATGGATCTCGTTTGTGGGTGAATCAAGCGCTAGTTTTTGAGCGTTTTCTTTTTTGTGTAATCAATACTTTGTTTAGGAATACAACAGGGTCGATCTTTTTTGGAAACTCACGACAAAACGAAAGCGTAAACCCAACTTAACCTCGATGCCCGCTTTTTACTCGCCACCTACCGATAATGGATCTCGGTTGTGGGTGAATCGAGCACTAGTTTTTGAGCGTTTTCTTTTCTGTATAATCAATACTGAGTTTAGGCATGAAACATGGCCGATCTCATTGAAAACCTGATGATAAAACGAGCAGAAAGCTGCATAGTTCCGATTTCCCGTTTTACTTAGTTTTTTAGCCATCAATAATGGATCTCGATTCTGGGTGAATCGAGCACTAGTTTTTGAGAGTTTTCTCTTCTTTTTAATCAATACTGATTTTAGGAATACAGTAGGGTTGATCTCATTGAAAACCTAATGACAAAACGATTAGAAAGCCTCTTAAGCCCGATACCCCGTTTTACTCAGTTTTTTAGCCACCGATAATTGAACTCAATTCTGGGTGAATCGAGCACTAGTTTTTGAGCATTTTATTTTATATGTAATCAATACTTTATTTAGGAATACAACAGGATTGATCTCATTGGAAACCTGATGACAAAACGAGCAGAAAGCCGCTTAAGCCCGATACCTCATTTTACTCAGTTTTTCAGCCACCGATAATGGATCTCCATTGTGGGTGAATCGAGCACTATTTTTTGAGTGTTTTCTTTATTGTATAATCAATACTAAGTTTAGGAGTACAACAGGATCGATCTCATTAGAAACCTGATGACAAAACGAGCAGAAAGCGACTTAAGCCCGATACCCCGTTTTACTCAATGTTTCAGCCACCAATAATGGATCTCGATTGTGGGTGAATCAAACACTATTGTTTGAGCGTTTTCTTTACTGTATAATTGATGAGAATGCAAAATGTCATATTTAACCCCCTTAATGTCTAGTCTTTTATACTTATTTGCTGCCTAAATGTACTCATTATTATTCTATTTTGATTTAGGATGCAAATGGAGGCGTTCATTGCAAAATGGAACTAATTAAGTGAATTTGGACAGTTTTGACATTGCTTCGTAATCTGGGCATAACTCTCTCATCCGAGCTCCGATTGAGATGATTCAAAATGCTGTGGAACGGTAAGAAAGGGATATACAACTTTAATGTTTTGAGTTTGGAGAGATACTCTTTGCATCAAAGTTGTAATCAATCTTGAAGTTGACGCACCTGCACTACCGACATTCTGGAACATTCCGCCTTGTCATGCAATTAAAATAGGCAGATTATTACAAGAAGTTTTGAAGACCTGTTGCATGCAAATTACATGGAAAACACCACTTTCCTATTTTTATTTTATGACTTTATTATTTTATTTCCAATTAATCAGATTAGGATAAATGTTACTTTAGGATATTAGAATATTTTGAGGAGACTGAGTAGAATTAGAATTAGAATTTAGATATTTTTAAAAGAGAGATCAGATTAGGGATTACAACAGATATCACACACGCCTCTCTCTTCTCTCTCTGGTGGATTTTCGTTTTTCCTTGGAATATTCTTGACGGCCATGAGTGGCTAATTTTTATAACTTAGTCAAAGGAAACGGAGGCCTCGGAATCAATAAACTGTGAGATCTAATCTATTTTTTTTTTTTTTTTGTGTTTGAGTATTGGATGTTCTTCTGTGCCTAATTTTATGATTGTTGCATTTAATTACTAGGAGGCCTACTAGTTTATTAATTGTTGCAATCTACTGGTAAGTTAGATATCAAATCCGTAATTGTTTGATTCCTCTAACTTGTGAAGCAATTAGGGTTAATAATTTCTTTGCGTCAGAATTAGTAATCTTAAGAAGAACACTCGACTAAATTAAATACAACCGCTTGAGTTTGTGTTGTTTAGCTTAATCGATTTCTCTAATTCTTAAGGTTGCCACTAGATTAAATCTTTAGCACTTGTCTAAGGTTGTTTAGTGGTAAGATTAATTAAGATCGCTTGTTTCCTAATTAATTACAATTAAGGAGAGATAGGAAAATAGTTCCAACAGAGAATATTCAAAGTAAGAATTGATTTACTTTTGCATCAATGATCAGTTGTAAGATTCCGACGGTGGATGTTGACGGAGACCAAGTTTCATTATTTTGATTAATTTAGATTTGAATTGCTTTTGTTTTTCCTGAGATTATTTTTGTTTTACTAAAACCCCCCTCAACCTTGTTCACATAACATAAAATACAGCTAGACACTCTCCGTGGGAATGACCCTGACTCACACTACTACATCTGTTTTTAGGTTTTAATTTTGGGTGCCTACGACAGCACACTAGATTTTGGCGCCATTGCCAGGGAGTGATTCTAGTTGATTTATTTTTGCTTTTGTGATTTGTTGTTTCATTCTTGCTCTTTTTTTTTTTAATTTTTTTTAAATTCTAGAAAAGCAAAAAAAAGAAAAAAAATCGTGGAACTTGATAGTACTATTCATAAGAAAAATTTTGGTTGAATTAGGAGTGTCAGTACTGCTTTCAAGAAAACGAAATTCTGAGCAACACTAGAAAGCTTCTAGCCCCATCCTTTTGAGGCCAGAAAATAACGTTTGGATAGGGTTTTTAGCTTTTTAGTGTTTCTATCATTAAAAAAAAAAAAAAAAAAAAAAAAATTAATTATTATTATTATTTTTTTTAATTTTCTAGTTAGTTTTCATTATTTGTCATTTATTCTAATTCTTTTATGAGGTTTTTTGTTTTATGACCAGGTCCTCTCATCATGGTGATTTAACATTCGACCCGGAAATAGAGAGCACTTTGCGCAGGTTAAGGAAAGAAGCTCGGAGAAATTCTGAGGAAAGCAATTTGGTTTTTTGATTCCCAATTTGCTAGCAACTCTGATTTAGAAGAGAAGGACGTCATGGCTAGAAATTGGACTTTGAAAGAGCTTGCTGTCCCTCATTTGAATCAAGCACCTTTATGCATAACATTTCCCTGTTTTAGATGCTGTTACTACTTTTGAATTGAAATCTGGACTAATACATCTTTTGCCCACTTTTCATGGCCTTGCAGGTGAAGATCCGCACATCCATTTAAAGGAGCTTCATGTGGTTTGCACGAGTATGAAACCTACGGGGGTGACCGAGGAGCAAATTAAATTAAGAGCTTTTCTGTTTTCTTTGAAGGATGCAGCTAAGGATTGGCTTTATTATTTACCCTCCGAGACTATAACCACATGGAACGAGATGAAAAGATTGTTTTTGGAGAAATATTTCCCAGCTTCAAGGGTGGCCAACATTCAGAAAGAAATTTGTGGTGTAAGGCAGCATAATGGAGAGTCCTTACATGAATACTAGGAACGTTTTAAGAAATTATGTGCAAGCCCTGCCCCTCCCCCATCATCGATTAGTGGAGCACACGATCTAGTACTTCTATAAGGGCCTTACATACACAGATAGGAGCATGATTGATGCTGCTAGTAGAGGAGCTTTGGTGGATAAGACTCCTGAGGCAGCAAGAAACTTGATTGCAAATATGGCGGCCAATTCTCAACAGTTTGGCAATAGGCTTGACCTTTCATCTAGTCGTGATAATGAGGTAAATATTTCTTCCCTTGAACAACAAATTGCGAGTCTAACTTCTCTTGTTTGTCAAATGGTTGTAGGTAACATGCAAACAGTGAAGGCTTGCGAGATTTGTTCAGTAGTAGGGCATCCAACTGATATGTGCCCAACTCTTCAAGAGGAGCCTAATGAGCAAGTGAATACAGCAGGTGGTTTTCCTAGGCAACCGCAAAGGAAGTATGATCCCTATGTGAGCACATATAACCCTGGATGGAGGGATCACCCCAATCTTTGCTATGGGAATCAACAAGTGAATCAGCGCTACCCTCAAAACTGCCTAAATTACCAACAGTATAAGTAGCCATACCCCCCTAGACAACAACCGGACCAAACTTCTAATTTTGGTGTGTCCTTAGAAGATATTGTTAAGTCTCTTACTACTAATACTTTGCAATTTCAATAGGAGACGAGGGCTAGTGTTCAAAGTTTGGAGAATCAGATAGGACAGATGGAAACCACAATAAGTAAGCTGAAGGCGCAACAAAGTTCGGGGAAATTACCCTCTCAAACGGTGGTGAATCCAAGAGAAAATGTAAGTGCAATCGGCTTGAGGAGTGGTAAGGAGGTGGAGATTCCAGTAAAGGCAGCCCCTGCATTGTCAAAGGAAGAAAAGGAGAAAAATGTCCTTGTAGACAGGAACGTTCCCAATGACAATGGTGTTCCTAAAAGTAAGTTTCTGCCTCTGTCTGATTATAAACCGGTACCTCATTTTCCTCAAGCTTTAGCAGAATCTAGAAAAGATGAGCAATACAGAGATTTATATGAGACTTTTTGTAGATGCGAGGTAAATATTCCACTTTTAGATGCTATTAAACAAGTACCTCGTTATGCTAAATTCTTGAAAGAATTGTGTACAATTAAGAGGAAACTGAAACTCCATGGGTGTGAAAAGGTGAGAGTAGGAGAGAATGTTTCTGCAGTGATTCAAAGAAAACTTCCAGCTAAGTGCAAAGATCCAGGTATGTTTACTATCCCTTGTACGATAGGTAACACTATGTTTGAGAAGGCCATGAAAGATTTATGAGCTTTTATTAATGTCATGCCATATTCTATATATGCTTCTTTGAAACTTAGACCTTTGAATAAAACTGGTGTTGTGATTCAATTAGCTGATAAATCTAATGCCTATCCTAAGGGTGTAGTTGAGGATATTCTCGTACAAGTTAATGATTTAGTTTTCCCCACTGATTTTTATGTGCTTGATATGGAAAATGGTGATCAAACTGCATCTATTTTGTTAGGAAGACCCTTCTTAAAGACATCCAAGACTAAGATAGATGTTCATTGTGGCACACTTACCATGGAATTTGATGGTCAAATCATTAAGTTTACTATTTATGATGCCATGAGATATCCTGATGATGATAATGATAATCCTGTTTATTCTATTGATGTGATTGATTCTTTAGCACAGAAAGTTTTTGAACTTAATGGAAAAGATGGAATGAGAGTTGCCATTAGTAAGCATCTTGAGGAAGAGAATAAAGAGTTAGCTTTGAGTACTGATTTGCAGGAAACTATTGCAGCATTGAATGATTCTCCAAAGTTACAGCAGCAGTCAGGTAACCTTCCTTATATTGCATTACCAATTTCTAATGAGCGGCCTTTACCCTCTGCTTTGCAAGCCCCCATTCCAGATTTGAAGCCTCTTCCTAGTTACCTCAAGAACGTGTTCCTTGGAGACGGAGGAACATTACCGGTGATCATCTCAAGTAAACTCAGTGCATCGTGAGAAGAAAAGCCTTGAGTCGAGCCAACGATAATAAACAAAGGCGCTGCTTGGTAGGCAACCCAAGGGGAGTTTGTTTTCTTCTTCTCGCATTTTAAATTTTGGTTATTTTTGCCTTTTCTTTGCATTTCATCTTACATTGGGGACAATGTCAGTTTTAAGTGTTGGGGACGGGATTTAGGTTGTGTTTTAATTTGTCAAAAAAAAAAAAAAAAAAAATAGGAGTTCTTTTTAGGAAGGTTTATGCTTTAAGTCATGTCTTTGAACGTCTAGTGATGCATGAAATAGTAACTTGACTTTGTTATTGAGCATATTCCTTGACTTAGGATGTTAGTAATCTTCATAAAATAGAGTTAATCAGATTTGAATCTTTGAAGTTTGAAACAATATGTCTTGAGAAGTTGTGTGAACTTAGCGATGAAGCATGATTGAGGAGTGTATAACAACCCTTAAAAGAAAAAAAAAATTGTTTCTCTTAAGCTAGTCCTAAATTTGGGTTTAAGCAAATAGGAAAAAGAAAAGAAAGGTATGTGGTGAGTCGAGATGGAGTATAAAACGCACTCGCTCATAAACACAACCATGAAATGAGATGGAGCATAAAATGCACTCATTCTTGTTAAAATAAATAAATAAATAAATAATATCCTTAGTTTGCTACCTAGTTTGTAGTAGTAAAGAGAAACAGTTGAGGAAAAGTTGAGAGGGGAGTTGTACATGAATTGATTGTGATTAGTTTCCTTGTTTGCATTGACTAATTGAGAGTAATTGTGGAAATTGATGTAGAGAGATGAATGTCATTAACTCTACTTTATTTTATTTTGCTGCTTCCTAAGTTAGGTATGAATATGCATGGATTAAATACTACTACTTATGCATCATGATGGTGTTCTTGATATGACTTGAGTGTAGTGTTTATTTGAATTAGTTTGCCCGAGGACGTGCAAAAGCTAAGTGTGGGGGAAAAAAAATTTTTGCGTATTTGAGAATAGAAAGAAGACCCACCTTTTATATTGCAGTTATTTAATTAACTGCAAACACCACACCTTTCTATCAAAAGCTAAAGACCAATATGCCCTTCAATTAAATTAATTATTACTAAACCTTATATTATATTTAATTCACATGGACCACTTTATAGGAACTATAAATAATTCTAACATTCTCCCACTTGGTCCATGTGTCATAAAAATAAAACTTTACAGCTTAGTAATTAAACATAATGTGTACACAATAATAATTAATTAAAGGTCATATCTTAAATGGTCAAGATATAAACATTATAGAGTAGGAACCGTTAAGGATCATGGCGGTCATATATTATTAAATCAACATATTCCCTTCCATGTATCACTTCACAAATTCTATGCTCAGAACAATCTATTATAATTCTTAATGGTCCAACAATAATGCCTTTACCAAGGACAAATTCTGTCATCTTTATCATTCATGTATACAAAACAACATAATATAAAGAAACATACAACAGAATAACTTATATCAATAAGAAACAGTACATCAAGAGCTCAGAGTGACTAAACATAAAGAGCTTTATGTACATAAAAACAACATAATGTTAACAACATAATGTCAAGGAACATATACAATACATTATAAATCAATCATGATGGGCAACAATACCCATCCTTTCAACGTGCTCACTAAAGGTCTTAGGTGATAGCCTTTTAGTCAGCGGATCCGCTATCATAAAATTGGTGCTAATATGTTCAATAGTCACTCTTGCTTTCTGAACCTCTTCTTTAACAGCAAAGTATTTTAATTCCATATGTTTAGCACCTTTAGAATATTTGTCGTTTTTAGAAAAAAAGACCACTACAATATTATCACAATAAATTTTCAGTGGCTTGGCAATACTATCGAAAATCCCAAGTCCTAAAATAAAATTTCGTAGCCATAATCCCTGAATTGTGGCCTCAAAGCATGCCACAAACTCAGCCTCCATAGTGGAAGTAGTAATGACAGACTGCTTCGCACTTTTCCATGAAACTGTTACACACTTTTCCATGAAACTGCTCCTCCAACTAACATAAATACGTAGCCAAAAGTGGATTTCCTAGTGTCTAAACAACCAGCGAAATCTGAATCTGAATATCCAACTACCTCAAGATAATCGGATCATATCCTTCGTCCCTTGTAAATATCTTAACACTTTCTTTGCAGCTCGCCAATGATCCATTCCAGGATTACTTTGATATCTACCTAGCAAACCGACCGCAAAACTAATATCTGGTCTAGTACATGTCTGAGCATACATTAAACTTCTGCTAACTGATGCATAAGGAATATGCTCCATTTTCTTACATTCAAATTCAATCTATGGGCATTGCTTAAGGCTCAACTTGTCTCCTTTCTGAATTGGAACTAGACTCGCAGAGCACTTATCCATTTTGTATCTCTCCAAAACTTTGTTGATATAAGCTTTTTGAGACAATCCCAACAATCCTTGTGGTCTATCACGGATAATTTCAATTTCAATTCCAATCACATAGGATGCCTCGCCCATATCCTTCATATCAAAGTTCTTAGAGAGAAACTTCTTAGTTTCATACATCATGCCAAGATTATTAGTAGCAAGCAAAATGTCATCAACATACAAGACTAAAATTACAAATGCGCTCCCACTGACTTTCAAATATATACACCGATCAATAGTGTTTTCTTTAAATCCGAAAGTAGTAATGGTATCATTGAACTTGAGGTACCATTGTCTAGAAGCTTGTTTTAATCCTTATATAGATTTCTTTAATTTACACACCATGTGTTCCTTCCCTTCAATTGGAAAACCATCAAGTTGTTCCATGTACACTTCTTCTTCTAAATCCCCATTCAGAAAGGCAGTTTTCACATCCATTTGATGAAGCTCTAGATCATAATGAGCTACCATTGCCATAATAATTTTAAACAAGTCCTTTGAGGAAACTAGCGAAAATGTCTTGTTGTAATCAACACCGTCTTTCTGAGTAAAACCTTTGGCAACAAGTCTGGCTTAGTACCATTCGATATTGCCATTAGAATCGTGCTTGATCTTAAAGACCCATTTACACCCGAATTTTCTACAACCTTCAGGCAATACTACTAGATCCCAGACTTCATTGTATTCTATTGATTTTAACTCTTCTTTCACGGCGTCTAACCATTTTATAGAATTATCACTTTTAAGGGCTTGTGAAAACGAAACTGGATCTGCTTCCATTCCTAAGTCAATTTCAGGCGCTTGTAGATAAACCATATAATCATTAGAAATGGCAGATCTCCTTTGTCTTTGAGACCTTCTTAATGCTATTTCTTGTGGTTCACTTACTACTTCATGCGGCTCACCAACCACAGGTTCATTGATTACTAAATTATCAGGTAGTGTTTGCTCAATTATTTGTTGTTCCTGATTGTTATCAGAACGTCTGACAACTATAGGAATCACAACTACTGAATTTAGGCATACAACATAGCCGATCTCATCGAAAGCCTAATGACAAAATGAGCAAAAAGCCACTTAACCCCTATACCTTGTTTTACTTAGTTTTTCAGTCACCGATAATGGATCTCGATTCTGGGTGAATCGAGCACTATTGTTTGAGTGTTTTCTTTACTGTATAATCAATACTGAGTTTAGGAATACAACAGGGTTGATCTCGTTGAAAACCTGATGACAAAACAAGCAGACAGCCACTTAAGCCCGATACCTCGTTTTACTCAGTTTTTCACCCATCGATAATGGATCTTAGTTGTGGGAGAATCGAGCATCGGTTTTTGAGCGTTTTCTTTTCTATATAATAAATACTAAGTTTAGGCATACAACATGGCAAATCTCCTCGAAAACCTGATGACAAAACAAGCAGAAAGATGCATAGTTCTGATACCCTGTTTTACTTAGTTTTTCAGCCACTAATAATGGATCTTAATTCTGGGTGAATTGAGAAATTATTTTTGAGCATTTTCTATTCTGTATAATCAATACTGAGTTTAGGCATACAACATGGCTGATCTCATCAAAAACTTGATGACAAAACGAGCAAAAAGCTGCATAGTTTCGATACCCTGTTTTACTTAGTTTTTCAGCCACCAATAATGGATCTCGATTCTGGGTGAATCGAGCACTAGTTTTTGAGCGTTTTCTTTTTTGTATAATCAATACTGAGTTTAGGAATACAATAGGGTTGATCTCATTGAGAACCTGATGATGAAACGAGCAGAAAGCCACTTAAGCTCGATACCCTGTTTTACTCTGCTTTTCAGCCACAGATAATGGATCCCAATTGTGGGTGAATCGAGCACTAGCTTTGAATGTTTTATTTTCTTTATAATCAATACTGAGTTTAGGAATACAATAGGATCGATCTTGTTGGAAACCTGATGACAAAACGAGCAGAAACCCACTTAAGCCCGATACCCCGTCTTACTCAGTTTTTCACCCACCGATAATGGATCTCGAATGTGGGTGAATCGAGCACTAGTTTCTGAGTGTTTTCTTTTTTGTATAATCAATACTAAGTTTAGGCATACAACATGGCTGATCTCATCGAAAACTTGATGATAAAACGAGCAAAAAGCTGCATAGTTCTGATACCCCGTTTTACTTAGTTTTTCAGCCAATGATAATGGATCTCGATTCTGGGTGAATCGAGCACTAGTTTTTGAGCATTTTCTTTTTTGTATAATCAATACTAAGTTTAGAAATACAATTGGGCTGATCTCATTGAGAACCTGTTGACAAAACGAGCAGAAAGCCACTTAAGCCTGATACCCCGTTTTACTCTGCTTTTCAGACACAGATAATGGATCTCGATTGTGGGTGAATCGAGCACTAGCTTTGAATGTTTTCTTTTCTGCATAATCAGTACTGAGTTTAGGAATACAACAGGATCGATCTCGTTGGAAACCTGATGACAAAATGAGTAGAAACCCACTTAAGCCCGATACCCCATTTTACTCAGTTTTTCACCCACCGATAATGGATCTCGAATGTGGCTGAATCGAGCACTAGTTTTTTTCATTTTTTTCATTTTTGTATAATCAATACTGAGTTTAGGCATACAACATGGCTGATCTCGTCGAAACCCTGATGACAAAATGAGCAGGAAGCTGCATAGCTCCGATACCCCGTTTTACTTAGTTTTTCAGCCATCGATAATGGATCTCGATTCTGGGTGAATCGAGCACTAGTTTTCGAGCGTTTTATTTTTTGTATAATCAATACTAAGTTTAGGAATACAATGGGGTTGATCTCGTTGGAAACTTGATGACAAAACGAGCAGAAACCCACTTAAGCCCGATACCCCGTTTTACTGAGTTTTTACCCACCGATAATGGATCTCGATTGCGGGTGAATCAAGCACTAGTTTTTGAGAGTTTTATTTTTTGTATAATCAATACTAAGTTTAGGAATACAATGGGGTTGATCTCGTTGGAAACTTGATGACAAAACGAGCAGAAACCCACTTAAGCCCGATACCTCGTTTTACTCAGTTTGTCACCCACCGATAATGGATCTCGATTGCGGGTGAATCAAGCACTAGTTTTTGGGCATTTTCTTTTCTATATAATCAATACTAAGTTTAGGCATACAACGTGGCCAATCTCATCAAAAAGCTGATGACAAAATGAGTAGAAAGCCACTTAAGCCCGATACCCTGTTTTACTCAGTTTTTCAGCCACTAATAATAGATCTTGATTTTGGGTGAATCGAGCACTATTTTTTGAGCGTTTTCTTTGCTATATAATCAATACTAAGTTTAGGAATACAAAAGGGTCGATCTCGTTGAAAACGTGATGACAAAACGTGCAGAAAGCCACTTAAACCCGATTCCCCATTTTACTCAGTTTTTCACCCACCGATAATGGATCTCGATTGTGGGTGAATCAAGCACTAGTTTTTGGGTGTTTTCTTTTCTGTATAATCAATACTAAGTTTAGGCATACAACATGGCCGATCTCGTCGAAAAGCTGATAACAAAATGAGTAGAAAGCCACTTAAGCCTGATACCCTGTTTTACTCAGTTTTTCAGCCACTGATAATGGATCTCGATTGTGGGTGAGTCGAGCACTATTTTTTGAGTGTTTTCTTTACTGTATAATCAATACTGAGTTTAGGAATACAAAAGGGTCGATCTCGTTAAAAACCTGATGACAAAACGTGCAGAAAGCCACTTAAACCCGATTCCCCATTTTACTCCGTTTTTCAGCCACCGATAATGGATTTCAAATGTGGGTGAATCAAGCACTAGCTTTTAAGTGTTTTATTTTCTATATAATCAATACTGAGTTTAGGAATACAATAGGGTCGATCTCGTTGAAAACCTATTGAAAAAACGAGCAGAAAGTCATTTAAGCCCGATACCCCGTTTTACTTAGTTTTTCAGCCACCGATAATGGATCTCGATTGTGGGTGAATCGAGTGTTAGTTTTTGAGAATTTTCTTTTCTGTATAATCAATACTGAGTTTAGGCAAACAACATACTGATCTCGTCAAAAACCTGATCACAAAACGAGCAGAAAGCTGCATGGTTCCGGTACCCCATTTTACTTAGTTTTTCAGCCACCGATAATGGATCTCAATTGTGGGTGAATCAAGTGCTAGTTTTTGAGCATTTTCTTTTTGTATAATCAATACTTTGTTTAGGAATACAACAGGGTCAATCTTGTTGGAAACCTGGTGACAAAACAAGGAGAAACCCACTTAAGCCCGATGCCCCGTGTTACTCAGTTTTTCACCCATTGATAATGGATCTCGATTGTGGGTAAATCGAGCACCAGTTTTTGAGCATTTTCTTTTCTGTATAATGAATACTGAGTTTAGGCATACAACATGGCTGATCTCATCAAAAAATTGTTGACGAAACAAGTAGAAAGCTGCATAGTTTCGATATCCCGTTTTACTTAGTTTTTCAGCCACTGATAATGGATCTCGATTCTGGGTGAATCGAGCACTAGTTTTTGAGCATTTTCTCTTCTGTATAATCAATACTGAGATTAGGAATACAATAGGGTTGATCTCATTGAAAACCTGATGACAAAACGATTAGAAAGACTCTTAAGCCCGATACCCCGTTTTACTCAAGTTTTCAGCCACCGATAATGGATCTCGATTGTGGGTGAATCGAGCACTAGCTTTGAACGTTTTCTTTTCTATGTAATCAATACTAAGTTTAGGAATACAACAGGATCGATCTCGTTGGAAACCTAATGACAAACGAGCAGAAACCCACTTAAGCCCGATACCCTATTTTACTCAGTTTTTCACCCACCGATAATGGATCTTGATTATGGGTGAATCGAGCACTAGTTTTCAAGGGTTTTATTTTTTGTATGATCAATACTGAGTTTAGGCATACAACATGGCTGATCTCGTCGAAAACCTGATGACAAAACGAGCAGAAAGCTGCATAGTTCCAATACCCCGTTTTACTTAGTTTTTTAGCCACCGATAATGGATCTCGATTTTGGGTGAATCGAGCACTAGTTTTTTAAGTGTTTTATTTTTTGTATAATCAATACAGAGTTTAGAAATACAATAGGGTTGATCTCGTTGATAACCTGATGACAAAACGAGAAGAAACCCACTTAAGCCCGATACCCCGTTTTACTCAGTTTTTCACCCACCGATAATGGATCTTGATTGTGGGTGAATCGAGCACTAGTTTTGAACGTTTTCTTTTCTATGTAATCAATACGGTGTTTAGGAATACAACAAGATCGATCTCGTTAGAAACCTAATGACAAACAAGCAGAAACCCACTTAAGCCCGATACCTCGTTTTACTAAGTTTTTCACCCACTGATAATGGATCTCAATTGTGGGTGAATCGAACACTAGTTTTTGAGTTTTTTTTTTTTTTTTATATAATCAATACTAAGTTTAGACATACAACATGGCTGATCTCATCAAAAACCTGATGACAAAACGAGCAGAAAGCTGTATAGCTCTGATACCCCGTTTTACTTAGTTTTTCAGCCACCGATAATGGATCTCGATTCTGGGTGAATCGAGCACTAGTTTTTGAGCGTTTTTTTTTTTGTATAATTAATACAGAGTTTAGGAATACAATAGGGTTGATCTCGTTGATGACCTGATGACGAAACGAGCAGAAAGCCACTTAAACCCTATACCCCGTTTTACTTAGTTTTTCAGCCATCGATAATGGATCTCGATTGTGGGTGAATCGAGCGCTAGTTTTTGAGAGTTTTCTTTTTTGTGTAATCAATACTAAGTTTAGGAATACAATATGGTTGATCTCGTTGGAAACCTGATGACAAAACGAGCAGAAAGCCACTTAAGCCCGATACCCCATTTTACTCAATTTTTCACCCACCGATAATGGATCTCGATTATGGGTGAATCGAGCACTAGTCTTTTAGCACTTCCTTTTTTGTATAATGAATGTTGAGTTTAGGCATACAACATGGCCAATCTCATCGAAAACTTGTTGACAAAACGAGCAGAAAACTGCATAGTTTCGATACCCCGTTTTACTTAGTTTTTCAGCCACCGATAATGGATCTCGATTCTGGGTGAATCGAGCACTAGTTTTTGAGCATTTTCTCTTCTGTATAATCAATACTGAGTTTAGGAATACAATAGGGTTGATCTCATTGAAAACCTGATGACAAAATGATTAGAAAGCCTCTTAAGCCCGATACCCCATTTTACTCAAGTTTTCAGCCACTGATAATGGATCTTGATTGTGGGTGAATCGAACACTAGCTTTGAACATTTTATTTTCTATATAATCAATACTGAGTTTAGGAATACAACAGGATTGATCTCGTTGGAAACCTGATGACAAAACGAGAAGAAAACCACTTAAGCCCGATACCCTGTTTTACTCCGTTTTTCACCCACTGATAATGGATATCGATTGTGGGTGAATCAAGCGCTAGTTTTTGAGCATTCTCTTTTCTGTATAATCAGACTGAATTTAGGCATACAACATGGCCGAATCATCGAAAAGTTGATGACAAAACGAGCAGAAAGCTGCATAGTTCCGATACCCCGTTTTACTCAGTTTTTCAGCCACTGATAATGGATCTCGATTGTGAGCGAATCGAGAACTATTTTTTGAGCGTTTTCTTTATTGTATAATCAACACTAAGTTTAGGAATACAAAAGGGTCGATCTCATTGAAAGCCTAATGACAAAACGTGCAGAAAGGCAGTTAAACCCGATTCCACATTTTACTCAGTTTTTCAGCCACCGATAATGGATTTCAAAATTGGGTGAATCGAGCACTAGTTTTTGAGCATTTTCTTTTCTGTATAATTAATACTGAGTTTAGGAATACAATAGGTCAATCGTTGAAAACCCGATGACAAAACGAGCAAAAAGCCACTTAAGTCCGATACCCGGCTTTACTCAGTTTTTCAGCCACCGATAATGGATCTCGATTGTGGGTGAATCGAGCGCTAGTTTTTGAGCATTTTCTTTTCTGTATAATCAATAATGAGTTTAGGCATGCAACATGGCCGATCTCGTCAAAAACCTGATGACAAAACGAGCAGAAAGCTGCATAGTTCCGATACCCCATTTTACTTAGTTTTTCAGCCACTGATAATGGATCTCGATTGTGGGTGAATCAAGCGCTAGTTTTTGAAAATTTTCTTTTCTGTATAATCAATACTTTTTTTAGGAATACAACATGGTCTATCTCGTTGGAAACCTGAGAACAAAACGAGCAGAAACCCACTTAAGCACGATGCCCCGTTTTACTTAGTTTTTCACCCATCAATAATGGATCTCGATTGTGGGTGAATCGAGCACTAGTTTTTGAGTGTTTTCTTTTCTGTATAATGAATGCTGAGTTTAGGCATACAACATGGCTGATCTCGTTAAAAACTTGTTGACGAAACGAGCTGAAAGTTGTATAGTTTTGATACCTCGTTTTACTTAGTTTTTTAGCCACCGATAATAGATCTCTATTTTGGGTGAATCAAGCACTAGTTTTTGAGTGTTTTCTCTTTTGTATAATCAATACTGAGTTTAGGAATACAATAGGGTTGATCTCATTGAAAACCTGATGAATAAACGATTAGAAAGCCTCTTAAGCCCGATACCCCATTTTACTCAGTTTTTCACCCACCGATAATGGATCTCGATTGTGGGTGAATCAAGCACTAGTTTTTGAGCATTTTCATTTTTGTATAATCAATACTTTGTTTAGGAATACAACAGGGTTTATCCCGTTGGAAACCTGATGACAAAAGGAGCAAAACCCACTTAAGCCCGATACCCCGTTTTACTCAGTTTTTCCCCACTGATAATGGATCTCGATGCTGGGTGAAACAAGCACTAGTTTTTGAGCATTTTCTTTTCTATATAATCAATACTAAGTTTACGCATACAACATGACTGATCTCGTCGAAAACCTGATGACAAAATGAGGAAAAAGCCACTTAAGCCCGATACCTCGTTTTACTCAGTTTTTCAGCCACCGATAATAGATCTCAATTGTGGGTGAATCGAGCACTATTTTTTTAGTTTTTTCTTTACTGTATAATCAATACTGAGTTAGGAATACAACAGGGTTGATCTCGTTGAAAACTTGATGAAAAAACGAGCAAAAAGCTGCTTAAGGCTGATACCTCGTTATTCTCAGGTTTTTGCCCACCGGTAATGGATCTCGGTTGTGGGAGAATTGAGCACTAGTTTTTTAGCATTTTCTTCTCTATATAATCAATACTAAGTTTAGGCATACAACATGGCAGATCTCGTCAAAAACCTAATGACAAAACGAGCAAAAAGCTGCATAGTTCCGATGCCCCGTTTTACTTAGTTTTTCAACCACCGATAATGGATCTTGATTCTGGGTGAATCGAGTGCTAGGTTTTGAGCGTTCTCTATTCTGTATAATCATACTGAGTTTAGGCATACAACATGGCTGATCTTATCAAAAACCTGATGACAAAACGAGCAGAAAGCTACATAGTTTTGATACCCCGTTTTACTTAGTTTTTCAGCCACCGATAATGGATCTCGATTCTGGGTGAATCGAGCCCTAGTTTTTGAGTAGTTTATTTTCTGTATAATAAATATTGAGTTTAGGAATACAATAGGGTTGATCTCGTAGATAACTTGATGACAAAATGAGCAAAAAGCCACTTAAGCCCGATACCCCGTTTTACTCAGTTTTTCAGCCACCGATAATGGATCTCGATTGTGGGTGAATCGAGCACCGGTTTTTTAGAGTTTTCTTTTTTATGGAATCAATACTGAGTTTAGGAATACAACAGGGTTGATCTCCTTGAAAACTTGATGACAAAACGAGCAGAAACCCACTTAAGCCCGATACCCCGTTTTACTTAGTTTTTCACCCACCGATAATGGATCTCGATTGTGGGTGAATCGAGCACTAGTTTTTTGAGCATTTTCTTTTCTGTATAATCAATACTGAGTTTAGGCATACAACATGGCCGATCTCGTTGAAAACCTAAAGACAAAACGAGTAGAAAGCTACATAGTTTGGATACTTCGTTTTACTTAGTTTTTCAGCCACTGATAATGGATCTTGATTCTGGGTGAATCGTGTTAGAGTAGATGCCCTAGAGCCAATCAATTATTATAGAATTGACTCTTTGTAATAATGTTCATTAATCAATAAAAGGCATTTTATTCTATATCGCGTAAATCATTATTATTGCAATATGTTTTGATATATGTCCTTAGAATGGTAGAACCGTGACAAGGGTATCAAGTGTTTCAAATCTTGATAGTGAGAACCCTATGAGCACAAATGGTGGCCATTCTAGAAACGTCCGTAGCCCTAGTATTATTCTAAAGTAAGGGCACAGATAATACGGTAAGGCTATCATAGTGTTGAACGACCCCTGTCGAAAGGCAAGGATTGATCTCACTTGTCAAGGTTGTTTGGTGACAACTCGGTGCAACACATGGGTGCTTCTTTGTGGCAGATATACCACAGCAAGTTCACTGGACTGACCTACCAGAGGATTCCATATGGATAGTAACCCCAGTGTCTATGGAACAAATCCTCTAACGAATGGTGGTGCATGTGATCCTTAGACTTGAGATCACCGGAGTGCCTTGTGCATCGATTGGTGCTGTTTGACACTAGCCTAACGTAGTTCTATTAAGAGCTGTCAATACGGCGGTGATTGGTTGCATCAAGGAGTGTATCAAGACTATGGTGGATTGACAGAGAATTCATCCCTCCCAGGTATAAGAGAAGTTATCTCACAGTGCAATTCAGTATATGGCAATGACACTAAAACTGTGGCCACAGTGGGATTGAGTTGTTGCTCTATCGAGTTTATAATATAAGTCATTGGTCCAGAAATTGAATATATAATATCGAGAGTAACCAGAGGTTGACACTATTTCTATGCCTTCATCTCGTCGAGATACAGGATGATGAAAGGATCGAATTGTACGGTAACCATATCGTCGACAGGTAGCTACTTTGCTAAATCCGAATCTATCGGGTGGCCATGATGCCTTGCTAGGGGTCAATCTTGGTCTGTGTATTAGTGAGATGATTAATTGGTGTTAATCACGATACTATACACTGCCGGTATGATGAGGAGCCTATGGGTCACACACATAGAAGATAATTTAAGAGCCAGGAAGAAAAAAGGGCATTTTCATCTTTTTTGGGTGAAAGGGTATTTTGGTAATTTCACAGTGCAATTAAATTTGCTGAGGTCGTAGCCTTTATTTAATTTGTTAGAAAAATTAAATAAGTGAAATTATGTTTAAATATGTGTTCGCACATATTTAATTAAATCATCATTATTGTTAATTAAATATTAATTGATTTTAATTGAGATAATGATGAATTAAATTAAAATATCTAATTAGGAGTGTTTGGCAACAAAAGGTGTTTGGGTTGGAGCCCAAGCCCATTCCATATGGGAATAAGGCAACTTGGTTTGCCTATAAAAGGAAAGTGTTTGTGTGTTTTGATGATTATATTTTATTTTGCCTTTTGATTAAAGAAAAAACACAACATAACCCATTCTCTCTCCCATGCCAACTTTTGTTTGTGCCAAAATCATTGTTTTTCTTCTTGATTTCTTAAGGCCAAGGAGGATCTAGCAAATCCCTCCTTGGTTCCTTGTGATTGTCTTCGTGTGGACTTCTACGGTTCGATCCTACACTTGGATCGATAGCAAACACATTCAGAGACAATATTGGTAGAGCCTCCAACGTGGGTATGAATCTAAACTCATGTTTATTTGTCTGCAGATTCTTTTAATATATATAAACTGTAATTTCTGTGCCCTGATTTTGGGTTCTAAGGAATGGTCCATTATTTTAAAATTTTTGTTTTTCCGCTGCGCAACTCAGATCGTTTCCTAACAGAGGTATCCGAGCCTAGGGTACTAGATTTTACAGTTTTTTATGAATGGTTGATTACTTGTGTTTTTTGATAACATGTTGCCTTGATGAATCTGCCATGAAAACCTTGTTTTTGTTAAATCTGCAACATCTGTAAATCTACTGTTGATTGAATGATTCAAATGATAAATTGGTTTAATAATGTGTTGATGGATGTTATATTGGTTGGTTGATATCCTGGTTGAACGTATGTTCGTTCGATTTGATTTGGATTTGTGATATTACACAAAAACTGCAGAAAACGCGAACTATAGGTAAAGTTCTCTCTGGAAATTTTCGCCGCGGCGAAGTATGTAGCTTTTCCCAATTTTTGTTTTTCACGAAGGGACTGAACTGCAGTTTTTTTTTTTAAGAACCTATAAAGCCAATAGTCATTCTGCACATTTAAGAGGGTAATTAATAAATAACCCACCTAATTCAAAAATTGATTGTTTTTGAAATGTATGCTATATACTTGTTTGTATATTGCATGGTGCCCGGTACATGAGCTTTAGACCTAAGGGTGAATGTTTTAAATTATTTTGGGTATGTATGGTTGTAATATTTTAAATAGGGCCTGCGTGTCGTGCCTTCTCTCCTCTTCTCGATGTACATTCTTTTCTCATCTTATTCCCCTCGAATGTAAATCGAGGTTTCTAAATTTGTTGATATAAAATTTGTTTTAGATTAATTTTATAATAAATTTAGAATGATGCTTTTGTAATGTACTTGTGGACGGATCAAGGAAGAGACGATCATACTTGAAGACTCAAGTTTTTATTACAAGACCCCTAGGTGACCCACTGATTCCTCTAGGCTTGAGGAAATCGGTTTTAGTTGGGCCATGTACCGGCAGGTTTAAATTTTTGCTTAGAATGCATGCTAAGGTTGAATGTTGAATAACATGCCAAACAATGTCATTCTAACAAAGATAATAATCTGATGAGACATTAAATAACAAACCCTCAACTAAAGTATATTAAGTCACGAAAGCCTTCCATCACCATGGTTTTAATCAAACCACTGTTCGTCGAAACCTTGTTCGCCAAAGTGAAGGGTACACTTCTACCAGTGGGAGGTTAAAATGCATTAGAGTTTTCCTTAATGGTGATGGGTCGACTTAAAATGATAGTTTTGCTTGTTCGCCAAAGCAAAGGTTGATAAACGCGTCATAGGCATAGTAGAGCAGTACAAGTATTATGTGTACGTGGTGACATGTAGTGTCCACTCTACTGGTACTGAGAATCACACTTGAGGACAATGGTTGGAGCCATTGAATTGTGTGATTGGCTTGTTGGCTTTTTCACATTTGAGGTTGATAGTGGGAGCTATCAACTGGTGTAGATTAAGTTTGTTGGCCTACCTAATCAACTCATTTTGGCTTGTTCACCAAAGTGAAGGTTTGAAATAGGCAGGATGGAATCTCAGTCCACTAGGAAAGTCAACGGGCTTTCCCGAGTTAATAATGAGGGCTATTGGCTTGAGTAAAATAGTGGGAGCATCGTTTAATAAAAGACCATATTAAATAATAATGAACTTTATAATAACTTTATTTTTTCTGCAATCCTTGCCTGACTCTTATGCTCTATTCATAATGAATTTCAATATAAACACGATGGAAAAGGAAAACCCCACCGTAACTTCGAACATGCCGAGGGATCAGAGAGCAGGACTTCAAAAAGTCCAAGCCTATTTTACTGGTTGCTACTAGTAAAGCAAAGGGTAATGGCAAGGGTAAGGCCAAGGCCAAACCCAAACCCAAGCCCAAAGGATAGGTTGCTCTTGGGCCTGAGAGTGGCATAGGGAAGGAAAAGATAGTCTCGGCTTTTGTGGCAAGCACGCCACCCGGAGGAAACTCTTGCAAGGCTTTCCTCGCAAGCAAGAAGAAGTCAGAGGCTACGACTTTAGGTATTTTTATGATTGAGTGTAATAACTGCTTCATACTAGGTTACTCATAGAAATACATAAAGTAAAATGCATTTATATTAGCAAAAGTAAATGGGCCCGAAATTTTCTTTTAATACATATAATCATTCTTTATACAAAGTAAGGTATCATTTGTAAAAGTTATCAAAAACAGTGGACAGTGTAGCTATTGCTCCTCGCTTGCCAATGCCCGTCCGACCGCGTCCTCACCTAGATCCTGCAAACACAAAGATAAACAACGGGGTGAGCACAAAATAATGCTCAGTAAGCAAATCCTCTACTCGTCTATCCCCGTAACTCTTTCTCTTAATTCTTTCCTTACTCTCTTCTCCTCTCATTTATTTTGTTTTTCTGTTTCTCTTTCACATAGCTCTCTTTTCTATTAACTTTTTGTTGTATGTCACAACCTCATCTTACCGGAGGCACGGCTGAGTGGAGATCACAAAGCACCCACCCACTCTTTGTGACTTCTACTCCTTCTATTTCTCTCTTCTTTCTCATATTTTCTCTTTCTTTCTCACTTGAATGTCACGGCCTCATCTTACTGGAGGCACGGCCGAGTGGAGTTCACAAAGCACCAACCCACTCTTCGTGACTTCCGGGTGGAGTTCACAAAGCACCAACCCATTCTTAGATTTTTTCTCATTCTCTTTACTTTTAGAGTAGATCATTCACAAAGTTCTCTACTCTTTCTCAAACTACTTCTTAATGCACAATTAATGCATAAGGATGGTTCATGCTTAAAGTTTCTTACTTAATGCACTTATGAAATGCACAAATGCAATATTGCATCAAGATAGTCATTCTGCACAGGTCACACTCAAGAAGACATAACTTGAGTTATAAACATCGGATTGATACGATTTTGGTCTCGTTTTAAAGCTTAGAGACAGAGGTACAACCTTTATGTTTTGGTTTAAACCCAGTTCAATCCTTAAGATGCCCAAAAATCACTTAGAAAGTCACAGCTGTGACGGGGCAGTTTGGTAACATGTTTTCACTTAGGCATTTCATCAAACATTAGTTGTGCACAAACAAACCCTAATTCAATTATCATTCTATTTATTTCTCAAACCATCCAAAATGAGAGAAAAACTCTCTTGTAGCATCACATACCTACATGGCAAACACACTCCCAAAAAAATTTCTCCAATTCTTTCAATTTCAACCCATCATCAAATCATCACATATACTTCTCATATTCAAATATATCCAACAATAAGCATAATACATCATACATCTCATCTCAATTTCTCAATAACCACAACATATGCATATATAAAATAAATCTCTACTCACTTGAATTCTTAAATTTTAGCTTGAGTTGGATTTTGAGTGGAATTTACTTACCTTGTGCTTGAGTAGTCTCTCCTAAACTCTCTACTCTTGTTGGATTCCAATCTTCTCTTAACCCTAAGCATAAACTTCATAAGAACTCAACCTTTACACAAATAAATCATTGATAAAGAGTATGAATCGTTACCTTTTGATGCCTTGAATCAAAACCCTATGAAAATCTACTCAAAAGCCCTCAAATTCCTTGGAAAAGTGAATGAAAATTTGAGAGAAAAAGGAAGAGGAGTGTGGGGATGGTATGAACGAAATAAGGGTTTCAAACCCTTAACATTTTAGTTTATAAACTCACTTTCCCATTTTGCCCTTACTCTTTCCTAGAAATTCCATCTTTGTCCCTTAGAAAGCAATTCCATCTTTGTCCCTTAGTCGATTACCAAAATGCCTTCACTTTTATTGAATTCTCTATGATTTTCTATCTCTTTTCACTCCCCACAAAATCAACTAGTTTTGAGTGAAAAGACTATTTTACCCTTAATGCAAATTTAAGGCATTTTCTTCATATTCTCTTAAATAATTCTAACAAAATTTAACTAAGGGCTATACAACATAATTTAAATCATGTACCTCAATGTTGGGTGTTACATTGAGATTAATTTCTCTCCCTCAACATCTTGGGTTATTGACACAGGATGTTGTACTCACATTTGCACTGATGTGCAGGGACTAAGGCAGAGTAGAGTGCTCGCCAAGGGAGAGGTGGACCTACGAGTTGGAAATGGAGCACATGTGGCTGCATTGGCTATAGGGACTTACTGTTTATCTTTGCCTACGGGCTTGTTATTGGAACTACATAACTGTTATCACGTACCTTCTATTTCTAGAAATATTATTTCAATATCCGCTTTGGATAATATAGGGTATCATTTTGAGATATCTAATGGATTGTTGTCCTTTAGTTTGAATGGTATTCTATTTGGAATTGTAAGGTTATATAATGGATTATATGTTCTTGATTTAAACAATAAAGATATTCTCAACATTGAAACCAAGAAAGCTAAACATAGCGATCAAAACCAGACATATCTTTGGCATTGTAGATTGTGTCATAAGACTCGCATTGCAAAACTTCAAAGGGATGGAGTTTTGGACCCTTTTGACTTTCAATCATTTGAGGTATGCGAGTCATGCCTGTTAGGCAAGATGACCAAGTCTCATTTCACAAGACAAAGTGAAAGGGCTATTGAGCTATTAGGCATCATCCATAGTGATGTATGTGGTCCACTAACAGTTGAGGCCAGAGGTGGATATTCATACTTCATCACAATTACTGATGATTTCAGTAGATATGGCTATGTCTACCTTATGAGACATAAATCGGAAGCCTTTGATAAATTCAAGGAATTCAGAAATGAAGTACAGAATATGTTAGGCAAAAGTATTAAAGCTCTTCGGTTGGATCGAGGAGGTGAATACTTAAGCTCAGGGTTTTCAGAGTACCTGAAGGAATGTGGGATAGTATCACAACTCACCCGTCCTTATAGACCCCAACACAATGGAGTGTTTGAAAGGAGGAATAGGACCTTACTTGGCATGGTTAGGTCCATGATGAGTTTTAGTGATTTACCTGCATCGTTCAGGGGTTATGCCCTAGAGACTGTGACTCATATTTTGAACCGTGTGCCATCAAAGTCTGTAGATAAGACTCCGTATGAGCTATGGAGTAGGCGAAAGCCCAACTTATCTTATCTAAGGATTTGCGATTGTGAAGCTTATGTTAAGAAATTGACTTCGAACAAGCTGGGCCCAAAATCCTGTAAATGTATATTTGTGGCGTATCCAAAGGAGACCAAAGGATACTATTTCTACCACCCAGAAGTGCGCAAAATTTTTGTTGCTCAATCTGGTGTCTTCCTAGAAAAGGAATATTTTCTAAGAAGTACTAGTGGGAGAAAAGTAGAACTCGATGAAGTTCTAGAACCACAAGATATACTAGACAAAGGACAGGATGATGTGCCACAGGAAGTGGTTGACCATCATGAGGAGGTTACTCCATAACTTGTGGAACAAAGTGAACCACCTCAGGTAGCACAAAAGCTACGTAGATCTGGGAGAGTACGCCATAAGCCCGAGAGATACGGTAATCTCGTGACTCGACATGGTGACGTACTAGTCTACCAAGACAGTGAACCCAGAACCTACGAAGACGCTATATCAGATCCAGATTCCGTTAAATGGCTTGAAGCCATGAAATTTGAGATGGACTCCATGTACGAGAACCAAGTGTGGTCTCTGGTGGAACCACCTGATGGGGTAAAACCCATAGGGTGTAAATGGGTCTTCAAGAAGAAGACTGACATGGATGGCAAAGTGCACACTTATAAAGCATGACTGGTTGCCAAAAGTTTCAAACAAATTCATGGCATTGACTATGAAGAAACCTTTTCGTCGGTTGCCATGATTAAATCTATCCGGATTATGCTTGCAATAGTTGCATATCATGACTATGAGATTTGGCAAATGGATGTCAAAACTGCTTTCCTGAACGGAAACCTTGAGGAGGATGTGTATATGACACAACTTGATGGTTTCGTTCTTGATAGTCAAGCTAATAAGGTATGCAAGTTGTAGAGATCCATTTATGGACTCAATTAAGCTTCAAGGAGCTGGAACATTCATTTTGATAAGGCCGTAAAAGAATTCAGTTTTATCAAAAAAGAAGATGAGCCCGTGTTTACAGGAAAGTGAGTGGGAGCGCATTAGCATTCCTAGTGTTGTATATACCAAACTTCTGATTGGGAATGATATATCGAACTTGCAGTCAGTAAAGACTTGGTTATCCAAGTGCTTCTTCATGAAGGACTTAGGAGAAGCAGCCTACGTCCTTGGTATAAAGATCTATCGTGATAGTCAGAGTACATATATTGACAAGGTATTGAAAAGATTCAGTATGGAAGAATCCAAGAAGGAATTTCTTCTAATGTCACATGGTGATTATCTCTCTAAGGAATTGTGTCCTAAAATACAAGATGAGAGAGATAAGATGAAGAGGATCCCATAAGCATCAGCAATTGGATCCATCATGTATGCCATGCTATGTACTCGGATTGATGTCTCATGTGCTTTGAGCACTTGTAGTAGATATCAATCAGATCCAGGTGAGCGTCACTAGATGGCTGTCAAGAATATTCTTAAGTACCTGAAGAGGACTAAAGATATGTTCTTGGTTTATAGAGGGGAAGATGAGCTCATTGTAAGAGGATACAGAGATGGTAGTTTCCAAATGGATAAAGATGATTATCGATCACAATCAGGGTTTGTATTTTGTCTCAACGGTGGTGCAGTGAGTTGGAAGAGCTCTAAGCAAAGCACTGTAGTGGACTCTACAATGGAGGCTGAGTATATTGCATTGTTAGATGCAGCCAAGGAGGCAGTTTGGATTAAGAAGTTCATTACTAAACTTGATGCAGTTCCTACAATTGTTGATCCTATAGACATCTATTGTGACAACAATGGAGTACTTAAGCCAGGGAACCACGGTCTCATTAGAAGTCCAGACACATACTCAGATGTTTCCATCTCATCAGAGAGATAGTTGAGAGGAAAGACGTGCAGATTAGTAAAAGTGCATGCCGAGGGACAATCTCGCTGATCCACTAACAAAGCCTCTGTCGCAGTAGAAGCATGAAAGGCACTTGAGATCATTTGGTATTAAATACATGAATGATTAGCTATAGTGCAAGTGGGAGATTGTTAGAGTAGATGCCCTAGAGCCAATCAATTATTATAGAATTGACTCTATGTAATAATGTTCATTAATCAATAAAAGGCATTTTATTCTATATCGCGTAAATCATTATTATTGCAATATGTTTTGATATATGTCCTTAGAATGGTAGAACCGTGACAAGGGTATCAAGTGTTTCAAATCTTGATAGTGAGAACCCTATGAGCACAAATGGTGGCCATTCTAGAAACGTCCGTAGCCCTAGTATTATTTTTGAAGTAAGGGCACGATAATACGGTAAGGCTATCATAGTGTTGAACGACCACATCGAAAGGCGGGGAGGTGATCTTACTTGTCAAAGTTGTTTGGTGACAACCAGTGCAACACATGGGTGCTTGCTGGAGGCGGATATACCACAGCAAGTTCACTGGACTGACCTACCAGAGGATTCCATATAGATAGTAACCCCAGTGTCTATGGAACAAATCCTCTAACGAATGGTAGTGCATGTGATCCTTAGACTTGAGATCACCGGAGCACCTTGTGCACCGATTGGTGCAGTTTAACACTAGCCTAACGTAGTTCTATTAAGAGCTGTCAATACGGTGGTGATTGGCTGCATCAAGGAGTGTATCAAGACTATGGTGGATTGACAGAGGATTCATCCCTCCCAGGTACAAGAGAAGTTATCTCACAGTGCAATTCAGTATATGGCAATGACACTAAAACTGTGGCCACAGTGGGATTGAGGTGTTGCTCTATCCAGTTTATAATATAGGTCATTGGTCTAGAAATTGAATATATAATATCGAGAGTAACCAGAGGTTGACAATATTTCTATGCCTTCATCTCGTCAAGATACAGGATGATGAAAGGATCGAATTGTACGGTAACCATATCGTCGACAGGTAGCTACTTTGCTGAATCCGAATCTATCGGGTGGCCATGATGCCTTGCTAGGGGCCAATCTTGGTCTGTGTATTAGTGAGACAATTAATTGGTGTTAATCACGATACTATACACTGCCGGTATGATGAGGAGCCTATGGATCACACACATAGAAGATAATTTAAGAGCTAGGAAGAAAGAAGGGCGTTTTCATCTTTTTGGGTGAAAGGGTATTTTGGTAATTTCACAGTGCAATTAAATTTGCTGAGGTCGTAGCCTTTATTTAATTTGTTAGAAAAATTAAATAAGTGAAATTACGTTTAAATGCGTGTTCGCACATATTTAATTAAATCATCATTATTGTTAATTAAATATTAATTGATTTTAATTGAGATAATGATGAATTAAATTAAAATATCTAATTGGGAGTGTTTGGCAACAAAGGGTGTTTGGGTTGGAGCCCAAGCCCATTCCATATGGGAATAGGGCAACTTGGTTTGCCTATAAAAGGAATAGTGTTTATGTGTTTTGATGATTATATTTTATTTTGCCTTTTGATTAAAGAAAAAACACAACACAACCCATACTCTCTCCCACGCCAACTTTGGTTTGTGCCAGAATCATTGTTTTTCTTCTTGATTTCTTAAGGCCAAGGAGGATCTAGCAAATCCCTCCTTGGTTCCTTGTGATTGTCTTCGTGTGGACTTCTACGGTTCGATCCTACACTTGGATCGGTAGCAAACACGTTCAGAGACAATATTGGTGGAGTCTCCAACGTGGGTATGAATCTAAACTCATGTTTATTTTTCTGTAGATTCTTGTAATATATATAAATTGCAATTTCTGTGCCCTGATTTTGGGTTCTAAGGAACGGTCCATTGTTTTAAAATTTTTGTTTTTTTGCTACGCAACTCGGATTGTTTCCTAACAAATCGAGCACTAGTTTTTGAGCGTTTTCTTTTCTGCATAATCAATACTGAGTTTAGGAATACAATGGGGTTGATCTTGTTGAGAACCTGATGACGAAACGAGCAGAAAGCCACATAAGCCCGATACCCCGTTTTACTCAAGTTTGCAGCCACCGATAATAGATCTCGATTGTGGGTGAATCGAGCACTAGTTTTTGAACATTTTCTTTTCTGTACAATCAATACTGAGTTTAGGAATACAACAGGGTTGATCTCGTTGGAAACCTGATGACAAAACGAGCAGAAAGCCACTTAAGCCAGATACCCCGTTTTACTCAATTTTTCACCCACCGATAATTGATCTCGATTGCGGGTGAATCAAGCACTATTTTTTGGGAATTTTCTTTTTTATATAATCAATACTGAGTTTAGGCATACAACATGGCCAATCTCGTCGAAAAGCTGATGACAAAATGAGCAGAAACCCATTTAAGCCCGACACCTCGTTTTACTCAGTTTTTGAGCCACTGCCGGATCTCGATTGTGGGTCAATCGAGCACTATTTTTTGAGAGTTTTCTTTACTGTATAATCAATACTGAGTTTCGGAATACAAAAGGGTTGATCTCGTTAAAAACTTGATGACAAAACATCTAGAAAGCCACTTAAACCCGATCCCCCATTTTACTCAGTTTTTCAGCCACCGATAATGGATTTCAAATGTGGGTGAATCGAGCACACATTTTTTAGCGTTTTCTTTTCTGTATAATAAATGCTGAGTTTAGGAATAAAATAGGGTCGATCTCGTTGAAAACCTTATGACAAAACGAGCAGAAAGCCACTTAAGCCCAATATCCTGTTTTACTCAGTTTTTCCGCCATTGGTAATGGATCTCGATTGTAGGTGAATCGAGCGCTAGTTTTTGAGTATTTTCTTTTCTGTATAATCAATACTGAGTATAGGCATAAAACATGGCCGATCTCATGGAAAACCTGATGACAAAACGAGAAGAAAGCTGCATAGTTCTAATACCCCGTTAAACTTAGTTTTTCAGCCACCAATAATGGATCTCGATTCTGGGTGAATCGAGCACTAGATTTTAAGCGTTTTCTTTGCTGTATAATCAATATTGAGTTTAGGAATATAATAGGGTTCATCTCATTGAGAACCTGATGACGAAACGAGCAGAAAGCCAATTAAGCCCGATGCCCCGTTTTACTTAGTTTTTTAGCCATCGATAATGGATCTCGATTGTGGGTGAATCTAGTGCTAGTTTTTGAGCGTTTTCTTTTCCGTATAATCAATACTGAGTTTAGGAATACAACAGAGTTGATCTCGTTGGAAACCTGATGACAAAACGAGCAGAAAGCTATTTAAGCCTGATACCCCGTTTTACTTAGTTTTTCACCCACCGATAATGGATCTCGATTGTGGGTGAATGGAGCACTTTATTTTGAGCGTTTTCTTTACTGTATAATCAATACTGAGTTTAGGCATACAACATGGGTGATCTCGTTGAAAACTTGATGACAAAACATCCAGAAAGCCACTTAAACCCGATCCCCCATTTTACTCAGTTTTTCAGCCATCGATAATGGATTTCAAATGTGGGTGAATCGAGCACACGTTTTTTAGCGTTTTCTTTTCTGTATAATAAATACTGAGTGTAGGAATAAAATAGGGTCGATCTCGTTAAAAGCCTTATGACAAAACGAGCAGAAAGCCACTTAAGCCCGATATCCCGTTTTACTCAGTTTTTCAGCCACCGATAATGGATCTCGATTGTGGGTGAATCGAGCGCTAG
The DNA here is from genome assembly GCA_026225825.1 of Pistacia integerrima. Taxonomy (NCBI): domain Eukaryota; kingdom Viridiplantae; phylum Streptophyta; class Magnoliopsida; order Sapindales; family Anacardiaceae; genus Pistacia; species Pistacia integerrima. The sequence goes on along the minus strand of CM047742.1, from coordinate 77,381 downwards.
TTTTGAAGGTTTCTTTTCTGTATAATCAATACTAAGTTTAGGAATACAATAGGGTCGATCTTATCAGAAACTTGATGACAAACAAGCAGAAAGCCACTTAAGCCCGATACCCCGTTTTACTCCATTTTCCACCCACCGATAATGGATGTCGATTGTGGGTGAATCAATGACTAGTTTTTGGGCATTTTCTTTTCCCTATAATCAATACTGAGTTTAGACATGCAACATGGTCGATCTCATCGAAAAGCTGATGACAAAATGAGTAGAAAGCCACCTAAGCCCGATACCCCGTTTTACTCAGTTTTTGAGCCACTAATAATGGATCTCGATTGTGGGTGAATCGAGCACTATTTTTTGAGCGTTTTCTTTACTATATAATCAATACTGAGTTTAGGAATACAAAAGGGTCAATCTCATTGAAAACCTGATGACAAAACATGCAGAAAGCCACTTAAACCCTATTCTCCATTTTACTTAGTTTTTTAGCCACCAATAATGGATTTCAAATGTGGGTGAATCGAGCACTAGTTTTTGAGCGTTTTCTTTTCTGTATAATCAATGCTGAGTTTAGGAATACACTAGGGTCAATCTCGTTGAAAACCTGATGAAAAAACGAGCAGAAAGCTGCATAGTTTAGATACCCCGTTTTACTTAGTTTTTCAGCCACCGATAATGGATCTCGATTCTGGGTGAATCGAGCACCATTTTTTGAGCATTTTCTCTTCTGTATAATCAATGCTGAGCTTAGGAATACAATAGGGTTGATCTCATTGAAAACCTGGTGACAAAACAATTAGAAAGCCTCTTAAGCCTGATACCCCGTTTTACTCAATTTTTCACCCACCGATAATGGATCTCGATTGTGGGTGAATCAAGCACTAGTTTTTGAGCGTTTTATTTTTTGTATAATCAATACTTTGTTTTGGAATAGAACAGGGTCAATCCCGTTGGAAACCTGATGACAAAACAAGCAAAAACCCACTCAAGCCAAATACCCTATTTTACTCGGTTTTTCACCCACCGATAATGGATCTCGATTGTGGGTGAATCAAGTACCAGTTTTTGAGCCTTTTTTTTTTTTTTTTTTTTTTTTATAATCAATACTGAGTTTAGGCATACAACATGGCTGATCTCGTCGAAAACCTAATGACAAAACGAGCAAAAAGCCACTTAAGCCCGATACCTCGTTTTACTCAGTTTTTCAACCACCGATAATGAATCTCGATTGTGGGTGAATCAAGCACTATTTTTTGAGAATTTTCTTCACTGTATAATCAATACTAAGTTTAGGAATACAACAAGGTTGATCTCGTTGAAAACCTGATAACAAAACGAGCAAAAAGCCACTTAAGCCCGATACCTTGTTTTACTCAGTTTTTCACCCACCGATAATGGATCTCGGTTGTGGGAGAATCGAGCACTTGTTTTTCAGAATTTTCTTTTCTATATAATCAGCACTGAGTTTAGGCGTACAAGATGGCAAATCTCATAAAAAACCTGATGACAAAAGGAGCAGAGAGCTGTATAGTTTTGATACCCCGTTTTACTTAGTTTTTCAGTCACCGATAATGGATCTCAATTCTGGGTGAATCGAGCACTAGTTTTTGACCATTTTCTTTCCTTTATAATCAATACTGAGCTTAGGCATACAACATGGCCGATCTCATTGAAAACCTGATGACAAAATGAGCAGAAAGCTGCATAGTTTTGATACCCTGTTTTACTTAATTTTTCAGCCACCGATAATGGATCTCGATTCTAGGTGAATCGAGTACTAGTTTTTGAGTGTTTTTTTTTTTTTTTGTATAATCAATATTGAGTTAGCAATACAATAGGGTTGATCTCGTTGATAACCTGATGACAAAACGAGCAGAAAGCTGCTTAAGCGATACCTCGTTTTACTCAGTTTTATAGCCACCGATAATGGATCTCAATTGTGGGTGAATCGAGGGCCAGTTTTTTAGAGTTCTCTTTTCTGTATAATCAATACTGAGTTTAGGAATAAAACAGGGTTGATCTCATTGGAAACCTGATGACAAAACGAGCAGAAACCCATTTAAGCACGATACCCTGTTTTACTTAGTTTTTCACCCACCCATAATGGATCTCGATTGTGGGTGAATCGAGCACTAGTTTTTGAGCGTTTTCTTTTTTATATAATCAATAATGAGTTTAGGCATACAACAGGGTTGATCTCATTGAAAACATGATGAAAAAATGAGCAGAAACCCACTTAAGCACGATACCCCGTTTTACTCAGTTTTTCACCCACCGATAATGGATCTCGATTATGGGTGAATCGAGCACTGGTTTGTAAACCCCGCGTTATTATTCCAATGCCTTAAGGTATGAAACTTACTTTTCAAGTAATTTTCTTTTTTTGAATGGAAGGGTAAAATGGTCAATTTACATGTATTTTGAGATGTGGCCATTATTAAGTGTAAAGGATGATGTCATTGAAGAGAAATGAGGGTAGAATGGTTATAAAGTTGATTGATAAGGTTAAATGGCATAAACGGTAACCAAGGGTATAATGGTCTTTTCATACAAAACCATATGATTTAAGTGTCCATACAAGTGCACCAAGGGTAAATTAGTCATTCACCTAATAGGATTGCTTAATGGTTAAGTGTTTTAAAGAAGTCAAATGGCATTAAATGAGTGCTTATCTTTATGTTGTGGTGGAAATGACCAAAACGCCTTTATATGAAAAATTTATGCCAAATGACCCTTATACCTAACTTTTATTGACCAATCACATTAGAGCAACAATTGAATAAATATTTACAAGGTTTAAAGAGAGAGTAGTTGGCCTTGTACACCCCAAACATATCATCTTCTTCTTCATCTCTCAAATCCACCATAAAAGCCACTAATCCAAGCTTTTATTCTCAAATTTTCTTAGGATTTCAAGTTGATTTTCAAAGGAGATCACCATCCACCCTTAAAGAACTTCAATTTCAGGGTTAAAGGTGAGTTTCAAAACCCTATTTTTTTCTGAATTTTTTTAGTTAAAGAGAAATTCATAAGTGGTTATGTGTGTAAGGTAGAAAGGTGAAACTTTGGAGCCAAGGAGGAGTACCTTTGTGCTTTGAATACTAAGGTAAGGAAAATATCTCCTTATGACCACAATTGATAACACCTAGGGTTTATGAAACTTACATTTATTTATGTTAATATGAGTGTGATGCTATGTTTTGGTTATGAGTTGTTTAAATGGGTGTGTTGATTGGTGTATGTATGCATATGGAGGATGATTATGCCAATTAAGAGATTTGTAGTTGGACAATGTTTTGGCACTTTTTGGTTCTGTAAAAAGGGAGGTTTTTATGGCCTTTTATACATAGAATGATATGGCAAATAATATGAATGTGCAAATGAAGGTGACATGGTTAAAATGAATAGAATTCGGATTTGGCTGTTTTAAGACTTATACTGTACATGCTTCACTGAATCAGTCATAACTGAAGTTATAGAAGTCTGATTGAGTTGATTCTTGAAGTGTTAAAAAGTTGAGAAACAGACCTAAAACTTTTGTGTTTTAGGCAAGAACCAGTTCGAATTGGAAGATAAGGTAAAAATTGCTTGAAAAGTGATGAACTATATGGCATCCAACTTCTTAATGGAAATTCCCATTTGTTTCTAATTCTAATAAACCCCTGAATAAACTTAATACCAATATTCCTTGAATTGTATGAGAAATTAAATGAATTAAGTTAAGAAGTTTAGTAGGAGAATATAGTATGATTGAGCATGGGATATGTTAGTCCATATGTTTGCATTCATAATGGTAATGCATATAGCTTATTTAGTTGTCTTATGAAAAATTTATGAAATGTTAAAGAATGAATTCCATGAGTCTCTTGAGGTATAAACCAAGATTAGAGGAATGAAATTCTTATGGAAACCATGAGTCCTTTGAGGTTACTCAGTTTTTCAGCCACTGATAATGGATCTCGATTGTAGGTGAATCGAGCATTAGGTTTTGAGCGTTTTCTTTTTTTTTATAATATATACTGAGTTTAGGCATACAACAGGGCCGATCTCTGATGCGAGTTTCTTACAATATGCAATATGTAGCAAGTATACTAGTCGCACAAGTAATATAATGATTAATAGAGTATCGTTCCCACGAGGATTGTTAACTAAGCACTAAGTACTCTATTGTTCTCAAGTTGGAGCAATCGACTTCTTTGGATAATGGGAGCAATTTTAATTAAACTGAACAATAAATTTTAAACTAAAATTTAACTAAGAATGCAAGATGAAAAACACGGATAATCAATTCAAGTAAAACGGGTAGGGTTTTGATTTCATTCGGATTTTATGGGTTAAACCTAAAAATTACACTACATCCACATTCATATATATTGATTGTAAACCGAACTCACTAAGGTGTTAAACATACCTTCTCAGGCTATGTTTTCCTATTCTTCCTTTTTAACCTTCCGCACCCAACAATTTGAAAGTTAACAATTCCAAACTCATTAAGCATAAGAATCCTACAATGATTTCATTAATTCTTGAATCTATCTCTAGCATCCCATACTATAATGGTGATTACTCAAGAAGCCTAACGTGATTCATTTCTCAATCTCATTATGTTCATCACATAAAGCATTAAAACTCAGAGCAAACACACAATCAAAACATAGTCATATGAACATAACATGATCAATAAATTAACCCATTAGAAATCCAAATTACAATCAAAACCCTAACCCAAAATGGGTTAGTTCATAGTTAAATTAACACTACAATTAAGAAAAACGATAATAGTAAAGTTCAACATAACGAAAAGTAAGAGAGAGGACAAGAAATCTCCCCCGAATTGATGAATCGTTTGGTTCAAAATCGAATCTTCACCCTTCTAATTGCTAAATCTCTCTAAGCTTAATCAAAAACAATGTAAAAGTTGCTAACCCTACTCCTTGCACGACTCTGGGCAAAAAGGTTAAGTGTTTCTTTTATACCTCGCCCCAAATTTCTAAGAAAAACACGCCCAAAGTAAAACTGTGCGTTTTACAAAACTGGAATTTACGACTGTCGCCGCAGCGAAGAGAGAAACAGATCTTACTCGTGACTGGTGTACTTTGCCATGACGAAGAATAAATCTTCGCCGCGGCGAAGCTTCTTGAGAGGTTTTGAAATTACAGAACTGCCACTCTGCTTGCATCTTAGCTTGATTCTTCAATTCTTGGTGCTCTCCCTTTGGAACAAGCCTCATCGTGCTTTATTCTGCTTCAGAACTCTCCTAACTTCTGAGATCCGCTAACTTCTGAGTCAAAAACTTCCAATTTTGTCCTTATTTGCTCAAAATGTCCATTTTAACCAGAAACATAAAATGTAAAGAATAAAACAACAATTCAGGTCAAAATGCACCAAAAAGTACCTGAAATCCGAATAAAAAAGTCTAATGAAAACTGTATAATCCACGGATTATCAATCTCATCGAAAACCTGATGACAAAATGAGCAGAAAGCCACCTAAGCCCGATACCCCGTTTTACTTAGTTTTTTAGCCACTGATAATGGATCTCGATTGTGGGTGAATCGAGCACTAATTTTTTAGCGTTTTCTTTTCTGTATAATCAATACTGAGTTTAGGCATACAACATGGCCGATCTCGTCGAAAACCTGACGACAAAATGAGCAGAAAGCTGCATAGTTTTGATACCCCGTTTTACTTAGTTTTTCAACCATCGATAATGGATCTCGATTCAGGGTGAATCAAGCACTAGTTTTTAAGCATTTTCTTTTCTGTATAATCAATATTGAGTTTAGGAATACAATAGAGTTGATCTTGTTGATAACCTAATGACAAAACGAGCAGAAAGCCACTTAAGCCCGATACCCCGTTTTACTCAGTTTTTTAGCCACCAATAATGGATCTCAATTGTGGGTGAATCTAGCGTTAGTTTTTGAGCATTTCCTTTTCTGTATAATCAATACCGAGTTTTGGAATACAACAGGGTTGATCTCGTTGAAAACCACGATGACAAAGCGGCGCTGAACCCGACAAGCACGGTACCCCGTTTTACTCAGTTTTCACCTACCGATAATGGATCTCGATTATGGGTGAATCGAGCGCTAGTTTTTGAGCGTTTTATTTTTTGTATAATCAATACTGAGTTTAGGCATACAGCATGGCCAATCTCGTCGAAAACCTGATGACAAAACGGGTAGAAAGCTGCATAGTTCCGATACCCCATTTTATTTAGTTTTTCAGCCACCGATAATGGATCTCAATTCTGGGTGAATTGAGCACTAGTTTTTAAGCGTTTTCTTTTCTGTATAATCAATACTCAGTTCAGGAATACAATAGGGTTGATCTCGTTGAGAACCTGATGACAAAACAAGCAGAACGGCACGTAAGCCTGATACCCCGTTTTACTTAGTTTTTCAGCCACCGATAATAGATCTCGATTGTGGGTGAATTAAGCACTAGTTCTTGAACGTTTTATTTTCTATATAATTAATACTAAGTTTAGGAATACAATAGGGTAGATCTCGTTGGAAACATGATGACAAAAGCAGGCGTAAAGCCCACCCTCAAGCAGATACCCGTTTTACTTCTTTCAGGGGGCTTTTCCCACCCCTTGATAATGGATCTCGATTGTGGGTGAATCAAGCACTAGGTTTTGAGTGTTTTCTTTTTTGTATAATATATACTGAGTTTAGGCATACAACAAGGCCGATCTCGTCAAAAACCTGATGACAAAATGTGGAGAAAGCTGCATAGTTTCAATACCCTGTTTTACTCAGCTTTTCAGCCACCGATAATGGATCTTGATTGTGGGAGAGTCGAGCGCTAGTTTTTTAGCGTTTTATTTTTTGTATAATCAATACTGAGTTTAGGAAAACAACAGGGTCAATCTCGTTGAAAACCTGTTGATAAAACGAGCAAAAAGCCACTTAAGCCCGTTACCCTATTTTACTCACTTTTTCAGCCACTGGTAATGGATCTCGATTGTGGGTGAATCGAGTGCTAGGTTTTAAGTGTTTTCTTTTTTGTATAATTTATACTGACTTTAGGCATACAACAGGGCCGATCTCATCGAAAACGTGATAACAAAACGAGGAGAAAGTTGTATAGTTCTGATACCCTATTTTAATCAGTTTTTCAACCACCGATTATGGATCTCGATTTTGGGTGAATCAACCACTAGTTTTTGAGCGTTTTCTTTTCTGTATAATCAATACTGAGTTTAGGCATACAACAGGGGTGATCTCGTTGAAAACCTGATGATAAAATAAGTAGAAAGCCACTTAAGCCCGATACCCTGTTTTACTCAGTTTTTCAACCACGATAATAGATCTCGATTGTGGGTGAATCGAGCACTAGTTCTTAAGAATTTTCTTTTTTATATAATCAAACTGAGTTTAGGCATACAACAGGGCCAATCTCATCGCGAACTGTCAAGAAGATCTATGAGTGTTGATCCTGATCTCACCTACATCGTAACAGGCAACTAGGAGCTCAGCCGCTCATGGTGGTGTCAACGAAGGCTGGAACATCAGGGACGGAGCTGGTCATGGCGAAGAGGACATAACCAATGATGAGATGATGCGAAGAAGGGATGAAAATGACCAAGGGAACTCCTGAAAGACGAACAGACGCAACTTACCGAAATCTGGAGGTGACTCACGACGACGATCGACGAAGAGGAGATCCAAGGGTACGGGAAGACAGATCAAGTGATGGAGATAATGGATCTGCTGGTTGGAAGGTGAGAGGTCACCAAAAAGTGAGCAAAATTGCGGATAGAAGATGAAGAGGCGCGACGGCGATTTGGCAAGATGACGATTGAACGGTGGCAATGGAGCTTGGAGGAAGGTGGATCTGATTGTGGGAAGGGTGGCCGACACCTGGAGAAGCCTTATCGATGCTGGAGAAGCTCCAAGGTCATCAAAAAATGAAGAAACATGATGGTGGGAGATGTAGCATTGTCGGCATAGATTGAATGGTGGTGGAGGGTGGCTGGTCAGCATGAGAAGGTGAAGAGTCACCAGCCTAGAAGATGAAAGGTTGCCGGCCGGCGACCACACTCCGGTGATGGGTGAAGGTGTTTTGGCTGCTCCTCATTTAAATTCCCATAATAAATTGACAGCAAATGGATGACACTAGTTTTGATCTCATAGTGTTGTGTCTGGACATTAGGGATACGGATACATGAGGCTGAAGTGTAAGTGGTGGGTGCGAAATGTTGGCTAAGGGGCACATGTGCTTGTGTATCCTGGTCAGCCATCCTACATGCTTGTTTTCAATTTCAAGATTCAAAGGTAATAACTCTTCGTTACAAGACTTTCTAGTTTGCATTCATCAATCAAACACACAAGAGGCTCAACAAGCAATCGCAACAACAATCTCAAAGAAAATTAACTAAATGCAAATCCTAAGAAACAAATTTTAATAAGCACATGAAGCAAAACTAAAACAAATCTAAAATCTAATAAAACTTTACCCAACAAAATTTCACACAACAAATACGCTTAATCAAAACTAAAGTTATCAATGCAACCTAAAAGAAATTAATACTAAGAACAAAAATTAAATCCTAAGAAGAAAAACAAATTATGCAAAAATAAGGCAAAAGCTATTACTAATTAATCAAAAGGACTAAAAAAATAAAAAGGTTAAGAGAATTTCACAATCAGGTCGTGCTAAATCTTCAATGCTCACGACACACTATAGCATTTTTCTAATTTCAATTTTCTTGCAAAATGAAACTATTCCAATGAAAATAAAATGAAACTGAAATAAGACAAAGTAAAATAAAATTATGCAAACAACCTAAAACGAAAATAATATACCTAAAGCGCAAAAAGACAAACTAAAAGGAACACAAAAATTAAACAATTCACCCAAACAAATAATCACTACAAAGAAAATAACACAAACAAAAACAACAACTAAAATAAACCTAGAATAAAAACTAATGACTACACAAACACACAAAGTTGAAAGCACGTTGCTCCCCGGCAATGGCACCAAAATTTTGTCGGTCCAGTTGTCGCAGCCACAAAATTAAACTCAAATACCGTAGTTAGCAATAAGCAGGGTCGAATCCACAGAGAGCAAGACTAACAACCTAATGTATATTTGAATAGCGAAAATGAAATTGGCAATTTGATTAATAAAACTAAACCAACTAAATACAAATAATAAAAGCTTGAAATTAAAACTAAAGAAGACTTTATAATAAAAATGTTGCTGCTACGATTTTGGTTCGAGAGGAGACTAACTCACACAATTCTCCTCCACCCTCTACGATCCCCTAAACCTACAAGGTAAGGTAAATCAATGAAATGGCTTGCCAGCACTCTAGGTATAATCTATCATGTCTCACCCGATCACTCAAGTTTGATTGGTTAAAGACTATCATTGATAGCCACAAACACTACAAGACAAGACCACTAGTTAGTATGTGATTAACAAATACAATTTCTCAACACGTATCATCCAATCAACCCACTTCATAATAAATGCAACAACAGTAGAAATGAAATTAAATCCGAACACAACTCAATTGCAATCGATGCGAAGTAATGAAAAGTAATATTCATCATTTAATTATCTCAAACCAACATTTATCATTCAGTGAATTCTATGAAAACATTAAATCACAATGGACAACTATATTCATCACAAATTATGCTCAAACTATATTAAAGTATCGAAATCAAACATGAAAGGAAAACGATTATAATTTGAAACATAATACTACCAAATGTCCTACAATCAGGCTCATCCAACTAGTTGATAGCTGATAAGGAGAGTAGTGGAGTCAATCCCGATCTCGCCTACGTCGTAACAGACAATCGGGAACTCAGCCGCTTATGGTGGTGTCGATGGAGGCTGAAGCGGTGGAAACGAAGCTGATCATTGATGTGTGTTTCCTACAACATGCAATATGTAGCAAGTATACTAGTCGCACAAGTAATAGAGTGATGAGTGAGTATCGTTCCCACAAGGATAGTGTTACTAAGTACCGATGTCCCTAGTTTAAGTCCTAAGTAAAGCAACAATAAATTGGATTGATGGAAAATTAACAACTAAATACAAATTAACAAAAATATAAATGAATGATAATGAAATTAAAGCAAAACCCAACAACTTAACTAATTAAACAATGCTAAAAAAATGCTAGGGTGTTGATTTCACCTAGATACGCTAACCAAAATCATAGAATCTATTACCCAAGTTCTAATTCCTTGATTGAAAATCGAATTCCCTGAGTTGTGAAACATACCTTCGAGCTACATTTCCCTACTTATCCCTATCAAGCTTCCGCACCCAACAAAATGAAGATTAATAGTTCAAAGTCTTTTAAGGTTCATGGAATTCTATCTAGATTTCATAGATCACTAAACCTATCTCTAGCGTTTGCTAATCTACGGTATTTATCCCAAGAGGCATAATCACAAATCACTTCTCAGTCTCATTATGAACAACACACAATTGAATGGTGATCAAGCATCCAAAAGTCATTAAGCAAAGAGATAAACACTCAATCATAAAATTAAAACTCAAAGTAGATCAATTCATATAAATTTGAATCATTGTATCAAGGTTACATCAAACCCTAGCTAAAAAACTCAGTTCATACACAAAAACGAAATAAAATAGCAAAAACCAACTGAATCAAGATTCATCATTGAAAAACAAGCAAAAGATGGAGAAATCTTCTCTAATTTGAAGCCCAAATCTTCAATAATCTTCTCCTTCCATGAGCTGCCTCCCAAATGACGAACCAAGCTCCTTTTCTCTTCCTTTTCACTCTAATTTATACCTCTCTCACTTAAGGATCAAGCTCTAGCAAGCCAAAACGCGTCGTTTTATTTTTACAGCTGATGCAGGTTTCGCCGATGCAAAGCTTTTTCCTCGCCATGGTGAATACTTTCAGGCCACATTTGAGCATGATATAGTCTGAATATGGAAAAGTGTTAAACATATGAATTGTAGCCCTTTTAATTATATTTCTGATAGTTTAAGAATTAGCACAATCAGAGGTCTATAGCTCAAGTTATGGCAGAAATACTGAAGCACATCCAAAGACATTTTTCTTCAGTTCCCAGCGTACTTTTCACGACTTCAAGCCAAGTTTTCACCCTTGTCCAGTCAGAATTAGGAAAACCCAAAACATGAAAGTTGTAGCTCTTCTTCTTAGCTTTCCAAAGCTTCTAAGTTCAGGTCATTCTGAGTTTCCAAGCTCAAGTTACACAATTTACGCTCAAAACTGTCATTTATGCTCAAAATCATCACTTAGGTCTACGAAGACAAATTAATAGAATTAGGTAGCAATTATGGCCCAAATTGTATGAAAAGTATCCTAAATCCTATCAAAATTCAATGCAAAATCATAGTGAAAAATATGATTATCAAATACCCCCAAACTTAAGATTTGCTCGTCCTCAAGCAAAAAGGAATAAAAACTCAAAGAAAAAAAAGCAACAAACAACTAAAAACACAAAACAACAAAACTAAAAATGAACAAACAAAAATTAGACTCAAACTCAACACAAGAATTGCCTAGAATTTATACAAGTCTCTAAGGTTGTTGAAAAATTATTACTAGAAAATGTTTTACACTCCAAGAAGTTATAAATTGCATCAACTATCTTTCTCTATTAGTCCCCCGAGTAGCTGATCCCCACTTCAGCCCACATTCCGACTTCCCGGATTATTTTATGCAGAAATGTAAAGTTTATCAAATGGTGGCAGACTCCATAAGCCTAAGTATGGAACTACTCTCCACTAATGTAGACTAGACATCGCTAAGGATGAAAAGGTCTTTGCAAGCTTGTAACGTTAGGCTCGGGAAATGGGTTCCAAGAAAAAGGATAGGAAATACAAAGTAAGAGAACTCGGTTTTCCTCATGCAAACACTCAAATCAAATCGAACTCCACTTCATCTCAACCACTAATCAACGTGTCCACGAATTTACAACCCTCAAATTTGTATCTTTTTTTTTTCTTTTTGATACCAAATATGCGCAGACGGGAAGTGCGTCTAAGGTATACGTGGCATTGTTAAACCAGAGGTCGTCAAGTACTACTAGGCAGTTTTTAAGGCTGTTACTGGTTTCCAGCCGAGATACCCTTAAACTTGGCAAAAGAATTGTTTTTTTTTTTTTTTTTGTTTTTCCAAAGCAAATCAATTGAATTGAGGTGAACTACCTCTTTTATTTTAATTGCCCTTTTCACAACCCCCAAACTATTCTTTTAGTTGATTCGTACAACTCTTCCCTCTTCTTTGTGTTTGCATTAGGATCGAATTCTCCTAAGGGTACGACAGAGTGTTTAGGGTATAAGGATTGGATAGTTTTTGGTTAGCCAAGAAAAATAAAGCAATAATGATCAAAACGGCTCAAATGGGTGACTAGGGACAATTTCATTCATAGGTTGGCTAGAAAGGCTCAAACGTTCCAAAAAGAATGCCTAAATCATCTCCTCAACCATGTCTAATCCTAGAATTTCGCCTCAAGCACTTCTTAACTAGGTTCTAGAGTCCACCAACATTATCAAACTTTACCTAACCACATAAAATGAATCTAAGCATGCCGAAATAAATGAAAATGGTGGTTGAACTACTCAACAAACTTCAATCAAAATTCAGTCAATAAACATAAACTTGAAGCAATGCTTAACATTTTCCAAAAATAATATCCCAACAATTCTAGTTTCATCATAGACTTATGCAATTCATCTAGGCAACAACACACACAAAACACACTAAACGTTTAACAATCAAAGAACTTAAAACAAAAAGAAACACATAAACAAATTAAGCACACAAATTCTCAAAATTTCCCTACCCCCAAACTTAAAATGACATTGTCCCCAATGTCACATCATGCACATCCAAGGAATAGAAAAAACAAAAGTAAAGGTTACGAGATACTCCCCGATTAATCAGAAGGTCGATTCTTGTGCTAAATCCTGGCATCCATTCCTTGGCTTCCTCATCATCATCATCTGTCAAACAATTGAAAGTCTATGGTGCCAAATGAGTTAGATACCTTCACCGATTAATATGAAAGAATTACATCCTAATCTCAACCTTATTTAACTAAACCTAAAATCTAAACAAAAACAAATAAAGAGCTAAAAACCAGGAAATCAACATCAATTCCTACTTACAAAACATAAAGAAATAAAAGCAAAAACTAAAAAGAAAAGTGCTTCAGGCTTCAATCTTCTTCTACTTCTTCCTCTTCACACAACTCCCAAATTTGCTAAAAGCACTTCAACACAACAAACCCAACTTCCTTAACACCAAATTAAATCAAAATTAACAATTTCTACACTCCACAATCAACTCAATCCTCAAGTTCTCAACCAACATCCACAATCAACAAATTCAAGCAATTTTTCAACAAAAACAAATCCACAAGTGAAAGTGAACAAATAAATTGCATAAAAACTCTTAACCTTACCAAGCCCAAATTTCTTCAAATGGGTTAAACTAGGGCAATTGAAAGGTGCATGATTGTTTAAAGACGTAAGGGAGTGGAATGGTGCAAGAATTTTGAGGGAAAAAGGTGAGAAATTGAAGAAGAGAAGATGAAATTCTTCGGAGGCTAGGGTTTGAAATCACAAAAATGGAGAGAATGAAAGTGGGTTAAAAAATATTCTCAGGTTTCGCCGTGGTGAAGAACAATCTTTGCCGCGGCAAAGTTCTTCATTCAACATAAATTAAAACCCCGGTTTCGCTGTGGCGAAGACAAATTCTTCTCCGAGGCAAAAAAATACAGAAGCTGTATCATTTTTTAGGTTACTTCCCCGGCGAAGATCAATCCTTGCCGCGGCGAAGTCTGGGACTTTTCAACTTCATTTTCATACGACGTGAGCATTTTCTTTCCTTTTCCTTAGCTTCAAACTTCACCTGAAACACCCAAAAACACATAAATTAAAACTAATTCAAAATCATAAGAAAACTAAACAAATTCAAACAGCAATGAAATGAAAAACAATTGAAAAGACTTGGGTTGCCTCCCAAGAAGCGCTTGTTTATAGTCGAAGTCGACTTTCCCATGGTCCTTCGTCCAATCCGGATCCTTGTGGGGTGCTTCACTTCCTATTGCCACCTCTTGGTCTTTCCTTTGGAATTTCGGACATTCTCATAAGCATTTTTTCGGAACTTCAAATTCGTATATGCGTACTTGAGATGAGATGGTGATTGGTTGAGTCCAATGTTTGGAGTCTCTTCCAACACCAATTTTGACTTGTGCGCATTTACACCAAATTCCTCAAATTGTTCCTTGTGAGGTGAGTTGCTTGGTTGAAATTCCCCTAAGTATCTTGCACACCTTTCCGCTTTGAGATTTTCCTCTTCATTAGTCTTGTCTTCATGTTCTTCCAACTTTCCTTCATTGTGAGGTTGCTCCAACTCTATACCTCTCCTCAATGTTATGACATTTAATTGTTCTTCAGGATTTGTGACCATTGTGCTCGGCAAAGAACCTTGAGATCTCTCTATCAATTGTTCAACCAATTGCCCCATTTGAACCTCCAAATTTTGAATGGACACTCCTTGATTTCTGAAGTTTGAGCGTGTCTCATTCATAAGACTTGTGGTTTCTTGCATGAACTCTTCGAATATATCTTCCAATTTTGACACTATTTGCTCACATGGTTGATGATTCACCACTGGTTGATGGTTTGGCATTGTCCTTTGATTTGATTGACTACTTTGATTGCTCCAGGACAAATTTGGGTGATTCACCCAACCAAGATTGTAAGCATTAGAGAAAGAGTCACTTTGCAGCCTTTGTGAACTAACCATGTAATTCACTTGCTCGGTTGTTGAGAAGAATAACTGGTTTCCATCTTGGCATTCCACACCCCTCCCATGGTTTCTCGCACAAAATTCACAAGTTATAAAAGGTGAGTGAATAGAATTTACATTCATACCTCCCAATTGGCTTTCAAGTGATGCAATTTGTGCAGATAATGTGGTAAACACATCGACTTCATGTAGACCCATTATTCTTTTCGGCGTTGCTCTCTCATTAGGTCTTTAGTAGTTATTGTTGGCCATCAGCTCAAGTAATTCATAAGCATCTTTTGGGGTCTTATTATTTAAGGCTCGGCCTGCTGCCACATCTACCATCGTTTGAATATTTGGTAGCAACCCATTGTAAAATGTTTGGACTTGTCTCCAAAACGGTAGACCATTATGTGGACAATTCCGTAACAACTCCGTGTACCTCTCCCAAGCTTCATATAGTGATTCATCGTTGCCTTGCACAAAAGAGGTAATGTCATTTCTCATACTTAAGACTATACAATATTTACAATTAACTACAAAAATGAAATAAAAGCTTCAATTTAGCACTACACTAGATACTATCAATATTAATAATCAACTATCCCCGGCAACGCGCCAAAAACTTGATGCGTGTTTTCTACAACATGTAATATGTAGCAAGTATACTAGTCACACAAGTAATAGAGTGATGAGTGAGTATCGTTCCCACGAGGATAGTGTTACTAAGTACCGATTTCTGATGCGTGTTTCCTACAACATTCAATATGTAGCAAGTATACTAATCGCACAAGTAATAAAATGATGAGTAGAGTATCGTTCCCACGAGAATTGTTAGCTAAGCACCAAGTATTCTACTGTTCTCAAGTTGGAGCAATCGACTTCTTTGGATTGATGGGAGCTATTTCTCATTAAACTGAACAATAAATTTTAAACTAAAATTTAACTAAGAATGCAAGATGAAAAACACGGATAATCAATTCAAGTAAAACGGGTAGGGTTTTGACTTCATTCGGATTTTATGGGTTAAACCTAAAAATTACACTACATTCACATTCATATGCATTGATTGTAAACCGAATTCACTAAGGTGTTAAACATACCTTCTCAGGCTGTGTTTTCCTATTCTTCATTTTTAACTTTCTGCACCCAACAATTTGAAAGTTAACAATTCCAAACTCATTAAGCATAAGAATCCTACAATGATTTCATTAATTCTTGAATCTATCTCTAGCATCCAATACTAATATGGTGATTACCCAAGAAGCCTAACATGATTCATTTCTCAATCTCATCATGTTCATCACATAAATCATTAAAAATCAGAGCAAACACACAATCAGAGCATAGTCATATGAACATAACACAATCAATAACTTAACCCATTAAAAATCCGAAGTACAATCAAAACCCTAACCCAAAATGGGTTAGTTCATGGCTAAATCAACAACGCAAATGAAAGAAACGAAAATATTAAAGTTAAACATAATGAAAATAACAAAAAAGATAAGAAATATCCCTAAATGATGAATCCTCTGGTTTGAAATCGAATCTTCCCCCTTCTATAGCTCAAAATTGTTCAAAGATAAAAATTCAAAGAAATGTAAAAGCCGCTCTAAACCCTATTCGACCTCCCTTCAAAAAGGCTAAGTGTTTTCTTTTATACCTAGCCCCAAATTCTCCAGAAAAACATGCACAAAGTAATACTGTGCGTTTTACAAAACTGAAATTTACGACTGTCGCCGCGGCGAAGAATAATTCTCGCCACGGTGAAGAGAGAAACAGATCTTGTTCGTGACTAGCTTACTTTGCCGAGGCAAAGAAGAAATCTTCGCCGCGGCGAAGCTTCTTGAGAGGTTCTGAAATTACCTGCCACTCTGCTCGCATCTTAGCTTGATTCTTCGATTCTCGGTGCTCTCCCTTTGGAACAAGCCTCATCGTGCTTTATTCTGCTTCGGAACTCTCCTAACTTCTGAGTCAAAAATTTCCAATTTTGTCCTTATTTGCTAAAAATGTCCACTTTAACCTGAAACAAGAAATGTAAAGAATTAAGCAACAATTCATGTCAAAATGCACTAGAAAGTACCTGAAATCCGAATAAAAAGTCTAATGAAAATTGTATAATCCACGGATTATCAATTTCCCTAGTTTAAGTCCTAATTAAAGCAACAATAAATTGGATTGATGGAAAATTAACAGCTAAATATGTCACGCCCCCTCCCAAGTATCCCTATCCCCACCCGGATCCGGCGCTCCAGAGACTCAAGATCCCGAAAGGAAGGTGAATACTCTTTAAAAAAAATATTCATAAAAACAATTTCGTCTATAGGACGAAAGTGAAAAGTAATGCATTTGCATGTTTAAGGTTTTAGAAGGTGGAAATACACAAATAATTATTCTAAAAAGGAGGCCTGAAATCGCTTACAAAAGAAACATAGTATCGAGTCCACTAAAGTTTGTAAAAGATGCAAATCATCATGCGTCAAGGCCAACCTAGGCGTAGAGTATGCTCCACACGAACCCGATCTACGGTCTGGGGAGGGAAACATAAAAGCAGTGGTGGGAAGCCCGGTGAGGCGGATAATATAGTTTATACGAAAATAACTTTAACTTTGAAAACATGTATGAAAAATTGTATGCCACACAACACTAGTGTACTTACATGATAAGGCAACAACAATATATATATATTATTCTCGGATGCCATGAAATCACACACCACTATCATATAAAATAAATCAATTATCACCACCCTACTAGCCCTTAGGGGCCAAGCTTATAACTATCTGAACCAGTCCCTAACTCAGACATGAAGCTACACCACCCACAGGCTACCCTCGGGGTGGCACCATCCATGATCTACCCTCCGGGATGGTACGAACATCATTGGATAACCATGCTCAACCCACAGTCTACCCTCGGGGTGTCATGATATGGTATCAAATATAATCTCGCCTACTCTACCCTCTTTGGCTCCAAAATCCCACACCGGCCAATAACCACCTGGTGTAATCCCGCCTGGAGCTCGTCAGGCGTCCGTCTTGTTCTAGTAGGATATACCAATGGTTCGGTAGGACGGACCATCTCAATGCGCGCATGAGGATAATGTCAAATACTAGCTTATGTGTGGGGGGGGGATGGGTACGGTTTCCAATCCGGGAGTCAAACATAACAATAATCATGCATCCACAATTTCATTCCAAATATGCATCATGCATGCCTTATGCATATATAAAATATAATATGATATAAATTCCAACAAATGGCATGTAATCATGAATATAATGTTCACCACGTAAAAAATACAAAAGTATGTAAAATTCTATTTACACCCTATATTTATCATCAATTTCACTAAAATCCCAAAACTATTAATCTTTGCGGTCAACCCCCAAACTGACTTTCAACTTTGACAATTACACACCCATAACCGAGAACACAATGCCTCACCAAAATTTTCTTTTCCCATAACAACCTCCCCCACTAATTAACATCAAAAGCCTAAACCCAACAAAAATAATATAAACACTCAAGATAAATTTTAAGCAACTCCAATTGCAAAATTCATGAACTAAACCCATAACAATAAATCATCAATATGACAAGTGCGAACACAAATGCTGCCTATTGTTAAATTTCATTGTGTCAAACCAACTTAACCAATCAATTATCGATTGCATGTCTTCTCCTCGTCACAATACATTGCTTAGCATTCTTGACCCATAAACCAACACAACAAAAATATTGAAGAGTGACAACATGCATAACATCCAAATTGTCCCCAACCACACATGTATATATAAACCAAACCCAACCAGGCCAAAAAGACAGCCTAATATATGTAACATAGTTCCGACAACAATTTAAATTCACATAACAATCACAAGCATGCAATAAGGCTCCACACCACCCATTACCAAATCCCATATTTTAGCAAAACATTTCACGCACATAACCCAAAATACCCAACATGCATGACTGAATTAGACTTCAAATTCCAACCAAAAAGTTCATAACATACATGAATACCTCCCATAATTCAACACTTAGCCGAACTTAACCAAAAAAATATAAATAAGTGAGCAAATGCATGGCGACAACTTACTTCAAAATATACTTTATAATCTTATAACTCAAACATATTATTCCAACAATAAAGCAACCCAAGACAAATATAAAAAAATTAACCCAATCAAATGTGAATTCAAGATGCATGGAATTTTTAATGCATTTACTAGTCCACTCACACAAAAAAATTTAGCTCAACCCGAGAGGTCCAGCTGCCTCAAAGATCTTGCCTTTCTCCTCCACCTAACAACCCGAAGCACCCAAGAATTTAGAGAAAAAGAAATGCAAAACCGTATGAATGGTGGAATGATATGCACTCTAAAATCACATGCATGTTACCCATTGAAGAAAAAACTTGTGAGATCTCCTCCTTCCTCACTTAGCCGACGCTCTCTCTTTCACTCTTCTTTCCCTTTCTCTTTGGCTTTTTTTTTTTTTTTTTTTTTTTTTTTTTTTTTCTATCTCTCTTTTTTTCCACTCCACCATTCCTCATCTCAAAATTAATAATATTTCACAACCATGGCAAAACCATGTGCCAAAACCGTGGGCTAATTCTCCTAAAGAAATTCCCTTTAATCCATCTTGCATTGGCCAATTATGCATGCATCCCTTAGTCTTTGGATTCTTACAACTTGCACCCCAAAATCCTTTAAATAAAGTTAAGTTTTATCATGATCTCACCCCTGGAGAATTATGCATGTACCCTTGCATGACACAATATTAAAAGGACCCCTCATCTTAAACAATTTCATAAAGTTGTTAAAAGATTTTCACACTTCCAATTTCGCACAAGTACTCTTGCAAAACTACCTAATAACCCAACATGCCTTATTTCTTACTAAAACATCTCTAAAAAGTTTCAATTCTTACATATTACCCCCTAGATTCACATAAATAAAAATTAAGTAAAACTCACAAAGAAAATACGGAGTATTACAATCTTCCCCCCTTAAGGAAATTTCGTCCTCGAAATTTTTTTTTTTTTTTTTTTTTTTTTAACGCACCTGGTTAAAAAAACTCGGGATATTGTGCTCGCATATCTTCGGCGCTCCCAAGTTGCTTCCTTCTTGAATGATTACTCCATTTAACCTTTACCCAAGGGATGGTCTGGTGCGCAACTCTTGCCGCTTCCAATCTATAATCCCCTCTGGACGCTCCTCATAAGTCAAGTCACCCCTAACTTGGATCGGTTGTTGCTGTAACACATGGGATGGGTCAGGTACATATTTGCGAAGCATGGAGACATGGAATACATCATGGATCCTGGATAACTCCGGTGGCAACGCCAACTGATATGCTACAGCTCCAATCCTCTCCAGAATCTCATATGGACCAATGTACCTCGGACTTAACTTGCCCCGTTTCCCGAATCTTAAGGAACCCTTCCATGGTGAAACTCGTAAAAATACCATGTCCCCAACTTGAAATTCCAAATCTCTCCTACGCTTATCAGCATAGCTTTTCCTGCCGATCCCTGGGTTTGCCTTTAACTTTTCCTTGATAAATTTGATTGAATTGTTAGTGGTTTGGACTATTTCTGGCCCTGCTAATTTCCTTTCACCTGCCTCGCTCCAGCATATCGGAGTTCTGCACTTCCTGCCATATAGAGCCTCGTATGGCGGCATTCCAATGCTGGCTTGGTAACTATTATTATAAGCAAACTCTGCCAAGGGTAAAAACGAATCCCAACTCTTTTTAAACTGCATCACCACGGCCCTTAACATATCTTCTAATGTCTGAATAGTCCTCTCAGATTGTCCGTCAGTTTGAGGATGGAAGGCCGTACTAAAACTTAATCTTGTTCCCAAAGCATTTTGTAAGCTAGGCCAAAATCGGGATGTAAACCTTGGATCTCTGTCTGACACTATAGATACTGGGGCACCATGAAGTCTAATTATTTCAGACACATAAAGACTCGCTAATCTATCCAGAGAATACGTCATTTTTATTGGCAAAAAATGAGCGGACTTTGTCAATCGATCCACTATTACCCAAATGCTGTCGTGGCCATTTCTGGTGCGAGGGAGGCCTATCACAAAATCCATAGTAATATGTTCCCACTTCCACTCAGGAATAGGAAGGGGTTGCAAGGGTCCTGCTGGTCTTTGATGTTCGGCCTTAACTTGTTGACATATCAAACATCTGGAAACAAACTCTGCTATTTCTCTCTTCATACCCGACCACCAATAATGCTCTCGGAGAGTCCGATACATCTTGGTACTCCCTAGGTGCAGAGCATATGCTGAGGAATGAGCTTCCTCTAATATTTCTCGCTTTAACTCCTTTTGATTTGGTACACACATCCTATTTCCCAACATCAAGGTCCCATCGCTTCCTA
Organism: Pistacia integerrima; assembly: GCA_026225825.1. NCBI lineage: Eukaryota > Viridiplantae > Streptophyta > Magnoliopsida > Sapindales > Anacardiaceae > Pistacia > Pistacia integerrima. The sequence goes on along the minus strand of CM047742.1, from coordinate 56,205 downwards.
TCCAAAAAGTCCGTCCGTGACCCATTACTAACAGATTTTAGCTTTTTCCAATTGAGGGTCTAATTCTTGCATCCCCCGTATCTTGTCGACTATATTCGGCCTCACCTGAAAATTGGCCAATAACCCACCAGATTCGCCTAGAAACAGATCAACTCCCAAAGTCCTCAACTCTTGTAGTAATTCATAATGGTTTACTCCTAGGTGAGCTATCATACCTTTGGGACTTCCTACTGAGGGCATCAGCTACCACATTAGCTTTTCCGGGGTGGTAGTCTATTACACAATCATAATCCTTAATCAACTCAATCCATCGGCGTTGTCGCATATTTAACTCCCTCTGAGTGAACAAGTATTTCAGACTCTTGTGATCAGTATAGATCCGACAGGTTACTCCATACAAATAATGCCTCCAAATCTTTAAGGCAAAAACCACTGCTGCCAACTCTAAATCGTGGAAGGTAGGTGCAGCTCGTGCTTCTTTAGCGCCTAGAAGCATAGGCGATTACCTCCCATTCTGCATTAGCACGCATCCTAACCCTTGTTTAGATGCATCACTATAAATTTCAAATCCCTCCACTCCTGAGGGCAAAGTGAGGATAGGAGCCGTTGTTAATCTCCGCTTTAATTCTTGAAAACTCTGCTCACATTCATGGGACCAATTAAACTTCACACCTTTCCGAGTCAACCTAGTCAACGGGGTGGCAATCTTGGAAAACCCTTCCACAAACCTCCTATAGTACCCTGCCAATCCTAGAAAACTCCTAATCTGGTAACACTGGTAGGTCTCTCCCAATTCAAAACTGCTTCCACTTTCTGTGGGTCTACATAAACACCCTCAGCTGAAATAACATGCCCCAGAAATGTGACCTCTCGTAGCTGCAGGTGACACTTACTAAACTTGGCATATAATCGTTGATCACGGAGTGTCCTGTAAAAGGAAAACCATCCCGAGGTGTTCGCATGCTCGCCACTCCGTGAATAAACCAATATATCATCAATAAACACTACCACAAAATGGTCTAGAAAAGGATGGAACACCCTATTCATCAGATCCATGAAAACTGCTGGGGCATTTGTCAAACCAAACGGCATCACCAAAAATTCATAGTGCCCATAACGGGTTGAAAAGTCATCCTAGGGATATCGACTCCTTGATCCTCGATTGATGATACCGACCTTAGATCTATCTTAGAGAAAACCTTGGAACCTTGTAATCGGTCAAATAAATCATCAATACGTGGCGGTGGATATTTGTTGCAGCTTTGTCATCTTATTCAAGCTCGTAGTCAATACATAATCTCAAAGTCCCATCCTTCTTTTTTCACAAACAACACCGGTGCTCCCCACGGAGACACACTCGGTCGGATAAAACCCTTGTCCACTAGTTCTTGCAGTTGAATCTTAATTCCTTCAACTCTAGTGGTGCCATCCTATATGGGGCCTTAGAATGGGAACCGCACGAGCACAAGCTCAATAGTAAAATTGATCTCCCTTTCCGGAGGTAGTCCCGGAAGATCTTCAGGAAATACATCTGGAAAGTCTTTAACCACCGGAATATCTTCCAATCTACATCCATCTGCTGCGTATCCATTACATGTGCCAAGTACGCCTGACATCCCTGTCGGAGATATTTCCTAGCAGTCATGGCTGAAATCAAACAAGAGGGAAGTACTCGTCGTTCTCCGCAAAACACTAACTCTGGTATATCGGGCTTTCTAAAAGTGATTTCCTTTCGAAAACAATCCACTGTAGCCCTATGGATGGCTAACCAGTCCATGCCTAAAATCACATCAAAATCATGTATGTTCAATAGAATCAGGTCTGCCTCAATACATACCCATCAACCATTACTCCACAACCATTAAACCCATACTCTGCTAATAAGGTCTCGCCAACGGGGGTAGCCACAACTAATTTATACTCCAAGGGTTCTAAAACACGATCTGAATATTCCGCAAATGCATATGATATGAAAGAATGAGTGGAACCAGGGTCAATCAAAACACGGGCTTCATGGCTAAAGATAAATAACATACCAGTCACCACCTCGGGGGTAGCCTGGGCCTCTTGCTGGGTCATGGCAAAAACTCGAGCCTGAGTATAAGGTTGTCCAGATCCTCTCTGTCTACCTCTGTTACCACGATCAGTACTAGACTCGCCTCTGCTGCCTGTAGTGGACCTTCCTATAGGTTGGGACCTCTGCTGTCCCTGAACACGACTACCCTCTCCCTCAAAGCGCTGTTGGATGGTCCTCTGCGATACACTCCCACTCTGATATAAACTAGGGCACTCCCTTTTAAAATGCCCAGTGTCCCACAATGATAACAAGCGGGGTCACTCCCAACATTGCCCCGCATGAGATCGGCCACCTTGGTTACACAATGTCCATTGGTTTCCACCAGAATTTCCACTAATTGATTGTTTGCCACCAAATTGTCCTTGCCTCTTGTTGCTCCCAGAACCCTGGCTACTGGATGTACCAGAGAAACTACCCTCTCGTCTTGGCATACGGTTCCTCGAACCACCAATCCCCCAATCTCGATTACCACGTTTCTGTTTGCGTGGTTCCTCTCTCTCTCTCACTGCTAGACTCTGCTCTATCCTCATAGCGGATTCCACCAATCTAACAAAATCTGAATGAGCATATCCAACCACCGCTGTTCTGATCCTCTCTCTAAGGCCATGCTCAAATTTTCTACATTTATCTTCCTCACCATCTATAATACCCGGAGCGAACCTAGCAAGTTCTATAAATCTGTTTCTATAGTCCTCGACGGTCATATTCCCCTGAGTCAACATCAAGAACTCTCTCCTTTTGTTTTCCCGATAAATCCTAGGTTGGTAACGATCTAAGAACTCCTGTCTAAAATCAGCCCAGGTGGGGTTGTGGTACTTTCCTCGAACAGACTGCCACCAACAATCAGCTCCCCCTATTAATAGAAATTCAACAAATCTCACCCTTTCCTCATCAGTACATGCCATAACCCTGAATACTTTCTCAGTACCCTCTAACCATCTCATCGCTACCATAGGATCACCATCTCCATTAAATTTCTCTGCCCCTAACTTCCTAGCCCTCTCTATGGTATTCCTGTTCCTCGGATTCTCTTGTGCCCGACCACCCGTGGCACGAGTAAACAACCGGGCCAGTCTCCCAATGGCTCTCTCTATCCCAGACTCTACTAGAAGAATGAATATCTTGCTCCATCTCTTGTTCCATCCCCTGACCCCCTTCGGGTGCTTCTATATGGGGTCCTTGTTCGTGGGCCGCAGAAGCCTCACCCTCTAACCCCACATTCTGATCCTCTCCTTGCCCTTGAGGATCACTTATTGCTCTTATTGATCGTGTGCGCAATCGGCCTTGTTTACGCATGATGATATCTATAAAATCAATTTAACTTGTTAGAATACAAAACATGTATGCATATTTGTGCAAATGCACTCAAAATCCAAAACCTAGGCTCTGATACCAATCTGTCACGCCCCCTCCCGAGTATCCCTATCCCACTGGATCCGGCGCCCAGAGACTCAAGATCCCGAAAGGAAGGTGAATACTCTTTTAAAAAAAATATATTCATAAAAACAATTTCGTCTATAGACGAAAGTGAAAAGTAGTGCATTTGCATGTTTAAGGTTTAGAAGGTGGAAATACACAAATAATTATTCTAAAAACAGAACGAAATCCGCTTACAAAAGAAACATAGTATCGTAGTCCACTAAAGTTTGTAAAAGATGCAAATCATCATGCGTCAAGGCCAACCTAGAGCGTAGAGTATGCTCCACACGAACCCGATCTACGGTCCTGGGGGAGGAAACATAAAACAGTGAGCTGGGAAGCCCAGTGAGCGGATAATATAGTTTATACGAAAATAACTTTAACTTTGAAAACATGTATGAATAATTGTATGCCACACAACACTAGTGTACTTACATGATAAGGCAACAACAATATATATATATTATTCTCGGATGCCATGAAATCACACACCACTATCATATAAAAATAAATCAATTATCACCACCCTACTAGCCCTTAGGGGCCAAGCTTATAACTATCTCGAACCAATCCCCTAACTCGCACATGAAGCTACACCACCCACAGTCCTACCCTCCTGGGGTGGCACCATCCGCAGCCTCACCCTGGGATGGTACGAACATCATTGGATAACCATGCTCAACCCACGCCTACCCTCGGGGTGTCATGATATGGTATCAAATATAATCTCGCCTACGCCTACCCTGGGCGTCCCAAAATCCCACACCGGCCAATAACCGCCTCGGTGTAATCCCGCCCTGGAGCTCAGCGTCCCGTCTTGTTCTAGTAGGATATACCAATGGTTCGGTAGGACGGACCATCTCAATGCGCGCATGAGGATAATGTCAAATACTAGCTTATGTCTGGAGGGGGGGGATGGGTACGGTTTCCAATCCGGGAGTCAAACATAACAATAATCATGCATCCACAATTTCATTCCAAATATGCATCATGCATGCCTTATGCATATATATAATATAATATGATATGAATTCCAACAAATGGCATGTAATCATGAATATAATGCTCACCACGTAAAAATACAAAAGTATGTAAAATTCTATTTACACCCTATATTTATCATCAATTTCACTAAAATCCCAAAACTTTTAATCTTTGCAGTCAACCCCCAAACTGACTTTCAACATTGACAATTACACACCCATAACCGAGAACACAATGCCTCACCAAAATTTTCTTTTCCCATAACAACCTCCCCACTAATTAACATCAAAACCTAAACCCAACAAAAATAATATAAACACTCAAGATAAATTTTCGGCAACTCCAATTGCAAAATTCATGAACTAAACCCATAACAATAAATCATCAATATGACAAGATTCGGAACACAAATGCTGCCTATTGTTAAATTTCATTGTGTCAAACCAACTTAACCAATCAATTATCGATTGCATGTCTTCTCCTCGTCACAATACATTGCTTAGCATTCTTGACCCATAAACCAACACAACAAAAATATTGAAGAGTGACAACATGCATAACATCCAAATTGTCCCCAACCACACATGTATATATAAACCAAACCCAACCAGGCCAAAAAGACAGCCTAATACATGTAACATAGTTCCAGCAACAATTTAAATTCACATAACAATCACAAGCATGCAATAAGGCTCCACACCACCCATTACCAAATCCCATATTTTAGCAAAACATTTCACGCACATAACCCAAAATACCCAACCTCGCAAAGATCGAATTAGACTTCAAATTCCAACCAAAAAGTTCATAACATACATGAATACCTCCCATAATTCAACACTTAGCCGAACTTAACCAAAAAAATATAAATAAGTGAGCAAATGCATGGCGACAACTTACTTCAAAATATACTTTATAATCTTATAACTCAAACATATTATACCAACAATAAAGCAGCCAGCACAAATATAAAAAAATTAACCCAATCAAATGTGAATTCAAGATGCATGGAATTTTTAATGCATTTACTAGTCCACTCACACAAAAAATTTAGCTCAACCCGAAAGGTCCAGCTGCCTCAAAGATCTTGCCTTTCTCCTCCACCTAACAACCCGAAGCACCCAAGAATTTAGAGAAAAAGAAATGCACAAACTGTATGAATGGTGGAATGATATGCACTCTAAAATCACATGCATGTTACCCATTGAAGAAAAACTTGTGAGATCTCCTCCTTCCTCACTTAGCCGACGCTCACACTCTCTCTCTTTCACTCTTCTTTCCTTTCTCTTTGCTTTTTTTTTTTTTTTTTTCGGCTATCTCTCTTTTTTTTCCACTCCACCATTCCTCATCTCAAAATTAATAATATTTCACAACCATGGCAAAACCATGTGCCAAAACCGTGGGCTAATTCTCCTAAAGAAATTCCCTTTAATCCATCTTGCATTGGCCAATTATGCATGCATCCCTTAGTCTTTGGTTCTTACAACTTGCACCCCAAAATCCTTTAAATAAAGTTAAGTTTTATCATGATCTCACCCGGAGAATTATGCATGTACCCTTGCATGACACAATATTAAAAGGACCCCTCATCTTAAACAATTTCATAAAGTTGTTAAAAGATTTTCACACTTCCAATTTCGCACAAGTACTCTTGCAAAACTACCTAATAACCCAAAGATGCCTTATTTCTTACTAAAACATCTCTAAAAAGTTTCAATTCTTACATATTACCCCCTAGATTCACATAAATAAAAATTAAGTAAAACTCACAAAGAAAATACGGAGTATTACAATCTTCCCCCCTTAAGGAAATTTCGTCCTCGAAATTTGTTTTTTTTTTTTTTTTTTTACGCACCTGGTTAAAAAAACTCGGGATATTGTGCTCGCATATCTTCTTCGCGCTCCCAAGTTGCTTCCTCTTCTGAATGATTACTCCATTTAACCTTTACCCAAGGGATGGTCCTGGTGCGCAACTCTTGCCGCTTCCAATCTATAATCCCCTCTGGACGCTCCTCATAAGTCAAGTCACCCCTAACTTGGATCGGTTGTTGCTGTAACACATGGGATGGGTCAGGTACATATTTGCGAAGCATGGAGACATGGAATACATCATGGATCCTGGATAACTCCGGTGGCAAGCCAAGGCCAAGATATGCTCTGACTCCCAATCCTCTCCGAATCTCATATGGACCAATGTACCTCGGACTTAACTTGCCCCGCTTCCCGAATCTTAAGGAACCCTTCCATGGTGAAACTCGTAAAAATACCATGTCCCCCAACTTGAAATTCCAAATCTCTCCTACGCTTATCAAGATAGCTTTTCTCGATCCTGGGCCGCCTTTTAACTTTTCCTTGATAAATTTGATTGAATTGTTAGTGGTTTGGACTATTTCGCCCCGCTAATTTCCTTTCACCTCGCCTCGCTCCAAAGATATCGGAGTTCTGCACTTCCTGCCATATAGAGCCTCGTATGGCGGCATTCCAATGCTGGCTTGGTAACTATTATTATAAGCAAACTCTGCCAAGGGTAAAAACGAATCCCAACTCTTTTTAAACTGCATCACCACGGCCCTTAACATATCTTCTAATGTCTGAATAGTCCTCTCAGATTGTCCGTCCTTGAGGATGGAAGGCCGTACTAAAACTTAATCTTGTTCCTAAAGCATTTTGTAAGCTAGGCCAAAATCGGGATGTAAACCTTGGATCTCTGTCTGACACTATAGATACTGGGGCACCATGAAGTCTAATTATTTCGCATACATAAAGACTCGCTAATCGTCCAGAGAATACGTCATTTTTATTGGCAAAAAATGAGCGGACTTTGTCAATCGATCCACTATTACCCAAATGCTGTCGTGGCCATTTCTGGTGCGAGGGAGGCCTATCACAAAATCCATAGTAATATGTTCCCACTTCCACTCAGGAATAGGAAGGGGTTGCAAGGGTCCTGCTGGTCTTTGATGTTCGGCCTTAACTTGTTGACATATCAAACATCTGGAAACAAACTCTGCTATTTCTCTCTTCATACCCGACCACCAATAATGCTCTCGGAGAGTCCGATACATCTTGGTACTCCCTGGGTGCAGAGCATATGCTGAGGAATGAGCTTCCTCTAATATTTCTCGCTTTAACTCCTTTTGATTTGGTACACACATCCTATTTCCCAACATCAAGGTCCCATCGCTTCCTATCCAAAAGTCCGTCCGTGACCCATTACTAACTTCAGATTTTAGCTTTTCCAATTGAGGGTCTAATTCTTGCATCCCCCGTATCTTGTCGACTATATTCGGCCTCACCTGAAAATTGGCCAATAACCCACCAGATTCGCCTAGAAATAGATCAACTCCCAAAGTCCTCAACTCTTGTAGTAATTCATAACGGTTTACTCCTAGGTGAGCTATCATACCTTGGGACTTCCTACTGAGGGCATCAGCTACCACATTAGCTTTTCCAGGGGTGGTAGTCTATTACACAATCATAATCCTTAATCAACTCAATCCATCGGCGTTGTCGCATATTTAACTCCTCGAGTGAACAAGTATTTCGACTCTTGTGATCGGTATAGATCCGACAGTTACTCCATACAAATAATGCCTCCAAATCTTTAAGGCAAAAACCACTCGCTAACTCTAAATCGTGAACCTGGGTAATTCGCTCTGCTTCTTTAATCGCCTAGAAGCATAGGCGATTACCCTCCCATTCTGCATTAGCACGCATCCTAACCCTTGTTTAGATGCATCACTATAAATTTCAAATCCCTCCACTCCTGAGGGCAAAGTGAGGATAGGAGCCGTTGTTAATCTCCGCTTTAATTCTTGAAAACTCTGCTCACATTCATGGGACCAATTAAACTTCACACCTTTCCGAGTTAACCTAGTCAATGGGGTGGCAATCTTGGAAAACCCTTCCACAAACCTCCTATAGTACCCTGCCAATCCTAGAAAACTCCTAATCTCGGTAACACTGGTAGGTCTCTCCCAATTCAAAACTGCTTCCACTTTCTGTGGGTCTACATAAACACCCTCAGCTGAAATAACATGCCCCATAAATGTGACCTCTCGTAGCCAGAATTGACACTTACTAAACTTGGCATATAATCGTTGATCACGGAGTGTCTGTAAAACCATCCTGAGGTGTTCTGCATGCTCGCTTTCACTCCGTGAATAAACCAATATATCATCAATAAACACTACCACAAAATGGTCTAGAAAAGGATGGAACACCCTATTCATCAGATCCATGAAAACTGCTCGGGCATTTGTCAAACCAAACGGCATCACCAAAAATTCATAAAGGCCCATAACGGGTTCGAAAAGTCAGCCCTCCCTAGGGATATCGACTTGATCCTCGCTGATGATACCCTGACCTTAGATCTATCTTAGAGAAAACCTTGGAACCTTGTAACTGGTCAAATAAATCATCAATACGTGGCAGTGGATATTTGTTGCGCACTGTCATCTTATTCAACTGCCTGTAGTCAATACATAATCTCAAAGTCCCATCCTTCTTTTTCACAAACAACACCGGTGCTCCCCACGGAGACACACTCGGTCGGATAAAACCCTTGTCCACTAGTTCTTGCAGTTGAATCTTCAATTCCTTCAACTCTAGTGGTGCCATCCTATATGGGGCCTTAGAAACTGGAACCGCACCAGGCACAAGCTCAATAGTAAAATTGATCTCCCTTTCCGGAGGTAGTCCCGTAAGATCTTCAGGAAATACATCTGGAAAGTCTTTAACCACCGGAATATCTTCCAATCTACATCCATCTACCTGCGTATCCATTACATGTGCCAAGTACGCCTGACATCCCTGTCGGAGATATTTCCTAGCAGTCATGGCTGAAATCAAACAAGAGGGAAGTACTGCGTTCTCCGCAAAACACTAACTCGTATATCGGGCTTTCTAAAAGTGATTTCCTTTCGAAAACAATCCACTGTAGCCCTATGGATGGCTAACCAGCCCATGCCTAAAATCACATCAAAATCATGTATGTTCAATAGAATCAGGTCTGCCTCCAATACATACCCATCAACCATTACTCCACAACCATTAAACCCATACTCTGCTAATAAGGTCTCGCCAACGGGGGTAGCCACAACTAATTTATACTCCAAGGGTTCTAAAACACGATCTGAATATTCCGCAAATGCATATGATATGAAAGAATGAGTGGAACCTGTGGTCAATCAAAACACGGGCTTCCATGGCTAAAGATAAATAACATACCGGGCCACCACCTCGGGGTAGCCTCGGGCCTCTTGTCGGGTCATGGCAAAAACTCGAGCCTCGAGTATAAGGTTGTCCAGATCCTCTCTGTCTACCTCGTTACCACGATCAGTACTAGACTCGCCTCTGCTGCTGTAGTGGACCTTCCTATAGGTTGGGACCTCTGCTGTCCCTGAACACGACTACCCTCTCCCTGAAAGCGCTGTTGGATGGTCCTCTGCGATACACTCCCACTCTGAGATAAACTAGGGCACTCCCTTTTAAAATGCCCAGGCTGTCCACAATGATAACAAACTGGGGTCACTCCCCAACATTGCCCCGCATGAGATCGGCCACACTGGTTACACAACTGTCGCTGGTTTCCACCAGAATTTCCACTAATTGATTGTTTGCCACCAAATTGTCCTTGCCTCTTGTTGCTCCCAGAACCCTGGCTACTGGATGTACCAGAGAAACTACCCTCTCGTCTTGGCATACGGTTCCTCGAACCACCAATCCCCCAATCTCGATTACCACGTTTCTGTTTGCGTGGTTCCTCTCTCTCTCACTAGACTCGCTCTATCCTCATAGCGGATTCCACCAATCTAATAAAATCTGAATGAGCATATCCAACCACCGCCTGCTCGATCCTCTCTAAGGCCATGCTCAAATTTTCTACATTTATCTTCCTCACCATCTATAATACCCGAGCGAACCTAGCAAGTTCTATAAACTGTTTCTATAGTCCTCGACGGTCCATATTCCCCCGAGTCAACATCAAGAACTCTCTCCTTTTGTTTTCCCGATAAATCCTAGGTTGGTAACGATCTAAGAACTCCCGTCCTAAAATCACCAGTGGGGTTGTGGTACTTTCCTCGAACAGACGCCACCAACAATCACCTCCCCTATTAATAGAAATTCAACAAATCTCACCCTTTCCTCATCAAGACATGCCATAACCCCCGAATACTTTCTCGCACTCTAACCATCTCATCGCTACCATAGGATCACCATCTCCATTAAATTTCTCTCGCCCCTAACTTCCTAGCCCTCTCTATGGTATTCCCTGCTCGATTCTCTTGTGCCCGACCACCCGTGGCACGAGTAAACAACCTGCCGCCTCCCAATGGCTCTCTCTATCCCGACTCACTACTAGAAGAATGAATATCTTGCTCTGTCTCTTGTTCCATCCCCTGACCCCCTTCGGGTGCTTCTATATGGGGTCCTTGTTCGTGGGCCGCAAGCCTCACCCTCTAACCCCTCCCCACATTCGATCCTCTCCTTGCCCTTGAGGATCACTTATTGCTCTTATTGATCGTGGTGCGCAATCGGCCTTGTTTACGCATGATGATATCTATAAAATCAATTTAACTTGTTAGAATACAAAACATGTATGCATATTTGTGCAAATGCACTCAAAATCCAAAACCTAGGCTCTGATACCAATCTGTCACGCCCCCTCCCGAGTATCCCTATCCCACTGGATCCGGGCGCTCCAAGAGACTCAAGATCCCGAAAGGAAGGTGAATACTCTTTTAAAAAAAATATTCATAAAAACAATTTCGTCTATAGACGAAAGTGAAAAGTAGTGCATTTGCATGTTTAAGGTTTAGAAGGTGGAAATACACAAATAATTATTCTAAAAACAGAACGAAATCCAGCTTACAAAAGAAACATAGTATCGTAGTCCACTAAAGTTTGTAAAAGATGCAAATCATCATGCGTCAAGGCCAACCTAGAGCGTAGAGTATGCTCCACACGAACCCGATCTACGGTCCTGGGGGAGGAAACATAAAACAGTGAGCTGGGAAGCCCAGTGAGCGGATAATATAGTTTATACGAAAATAACTTTAACTTTGAAAACATGTATGAATAATTGTATGCCACACAACACTAGTGTACTTACATGATAAGGCAACAACAATATATATATATATTCTCGGATGCCATGAAATCACACACCACTATCATATAAAATAAATCAATTATCACCACCCTACTAGCCCTTAGGGGCCAAGCTTATAACTATCTGAACCGAATCCCAACTCTCGACATGAAGCTACACCACCCACATCCTATGCCCACGGGTGGCACCATCCATGATCCTACCCTCGGGATGGTACGAACATCATTGGATAACCATGCTCAACCCACGCCTACCCTCGGGGTGTCATGATATGGTATCAAATATAATCTCGCCCACGCCTACCCTCCGGGCGTCCCAAAATCCCACACCGGCCAATAACCGCCGGTGTAATCCCGCCCGAGCTCGCAAAGGGCCCGTCTTGTTCTAGTAGGATATACCAATGGTTCGGTAGGGACGGACCATCTCAATGCGCGCATGAGGATAATGTCAAATACTAGCTTATGTCCTGGAGGGGGGATGGGTACGGTTTCCAATCCGGAGTCAAACATAACAATAATCATGCATCCACAATTTCATTCCAAATATGCATCATGCATGCCTTATGCATATATATAATATAATATGATATGAATTCCAACAAATGGCATGTAATCATGAATATAATGCTCACCACGTAAAAATACAAAAGTATGTAAAATTCTATTTACACCCTATATTTATCATCAATTTCACTAAAATCCCAAAACTTTTAATCTTTGCAGTCAACCCCCAAACTGACTTTCAACATTGACAATTACACACCCATAACCGAGAACACAATGCCTCACCAAAATTTTCTTTTCCCATAACAACCTCCCCACTAATTAACATCAAAACCTAAACCCAACAAAAATAATATAAACACTCAAGATAAATTTTCTAACTCCAATTGCAAAATTCATGAACTAAACCCATAACAATAAATCATCAATATGACAAGACCAGAACACAAATGCTGCCTATTGTTAAATTTCATTGTGTCAAACCAACTTAACCAATCAATTATCGATTGCATGTCTTCTCCTCGTCACAATACATTGCTTAGCATTCTTGACCCATAAACCAACACAACAAAAATATTGAAGAGTGACAACATGCATAACATCCAAATTGTCCCCAACCACACATGTATATATAAACCAAACCCAACCAGGCCAAAAAGACAGCCTAATACATGTAACATAGTTCCAGCAACAATTTAAATTCACATAACAATCACAAGCATGCAATAAGGCTCCACACCACCCATTACCAAATCCCATATTTTAGCAAAACATTTCACGCACATAACCCAAAAATACCCAACCTCGCAAAGATCGAATTAGACTTCAAATTCCAACCAAAAAGTTCATAACATACATGAATACCTCCCATAATTCAACACTTAGCCGAACTTAACCAAAAAAATATAAATAAGTGAGCAAATGCATGGCGACAACTTACTTCAAAATATACTTTATAATCTTATAACTCAAACATATTATACCAACAATAAAGCAGCCAGCACAAATATAAAAAAATTAACCCAATCAAATGTGAATTCAAGATGCATGGAATTTTTAATGCATTTACTAGTCCACTCACACAAAAAATTTAGCTCAACCCGAAAGGTCCAGCTGCCTCAAAGATCTTGCCTTTCTCCTCCACCTAACAACCCGAAGCACCCAAGAATTTAGAGAAAAAGAAATGCACAAACTGTATGAATGGTGGAATGATATGCACTCTAAAATCACATGCATGTTACCCATTGAAGAAAAACTTGTGAGATCTCCTCCTTCCTCACTTAGCCGACGCTCACACTCTCTCTCTTTCACTCTTCTTTCCTTTCTCTTTGCTTTTTTTTTTTTTTTTTTTTGGCTATCTCTCTTTTTTTTCCACTCCACCATTCCTCATCTCAAAATTAATAATATTTCACAACCATGGCAAAACCATGTGCCAAAACCGTGGGCTAATTCTCCTAAAGAAATTCCCTTTAATCCATCTTGCATTGGCCAATTATGCATGCATCCCTTAGTCTTTGGTTCTTACAACTTGCACCCCAAAATCCTTTAAATAAAGTTAAGTTTTATCATGATCTCACCCCTGGAGAATTATGCATGTACCCTTGCATGACACAATATTAAAAGGACCCCTCATCTTAAACAATTTCATAAAGTTGTTAAAAGATTTTCACACTTCCAATTTCGCACAAGTACTCTTGCAAAACTACCTAATAACCCAACATGCCTTATTTCTTACTAAAACATCTCTAAAAAGTTTCAATTCTTACATATTACCCCCTAGATTCACATAAATAAAAATTAAGTAAAACTCACAAAGAAAATACGGAGTATTACAAAATACAAATTAACGAAAATATAAATGAATGATAAAGAAATTAAAGCAAAACCCAACAACTTAACTAATTAAACAATGCTAAAAAAATGCTAGGGTGTTGATTTCACCTAGATATGCTAACCCAAATCATAGAATCTATTACCCAAGTTCTAATTCCTTGATTGAAAATCGACCCCCTCCCCGAGTTGTGAAACATACCTTCTCAAAGCTACATTTCCCTACTTATCCCTATCAAGCTTCCGCACCCAACAAAATGAAGATTAATAGTTCAAAGTCTTTTAAGCTTTATGGAATTCTATCTAGATTTCATAGATCACTAAACCTATCTCTAGCGTTTGCTAATCTACGGTATTTATCCGAAGAGGCATAATCAAAAATCACTTCTCAGTCTCATTATGAGCAACACACAATTGAATGGTGATCAAGCATCCAAAAGTCATTAAGCAAAGAGATAAACACTCAATCATGAAATTAAAACTCAAAGTAAATCAATTCATATAAATTTGAATCATTGTATCAAGGTTACATCAAACCCTAGCTAAAAAACTCAGTTCATACACAAAAACGAAATAAAAATAGCAAAAACCAACCGAATCAAGATTCATCATTGAAAAACAAGCAAAAGATGGAGAAATCTTCTCTAATTTGAAGCCCAAATCTTCAATAATCTTCTCCTTCCATGAGCTGCCTCCCAAATGACGAACCAAGCTCCTTCTCTCTTCCTTTTCAGTCTAATTTATACCTCTCTCACTTAAGGATCAAGCTCTAGCAAGCCAAAACGCGTCGTTTTATTTTTATAGCTGATGAAGGTTATACTTTCAGGCAAATTTGAGCATGATAGATTCTGAATCTAGAAAAGTGTTAAACATATGAATTGTAGCTCTTTTAATTATCTTTCTGGTAGTTTAAGAATCAGCACAATCAAAGGTCTACAGCTCAAGTTATGGTAGAAATACTGAAGCACGTCCAAAGACGTTTTTCTTCAGTTCCCAGTTTTCATGACTTCAAGCCAAGTTTTCACCCTTGTCCAGTCAGAATTAGAAAAACCCAAAACATGAAAGTTGTATCTCTTCTTCTTAGCTTTCCAAAGCTTCTAAATTCAGGTCATTCCGAGTTTCCAAGCTCAAGTTACACAATTTACGCTCAAAACTGTCATTTATGCTCAAAATCATCGTTTAGGTCTGCAAAGACAAATTAATAGAATTAGGTAGCAACTATGGCCCAAATTGTATGAAAAGTATCCTAAATCCTATCAAAATTCAATGCAAAATCATAGTGTAAAATATGATTATCAATCATGGGGGAAAGGAAGTAACCAACAGCAATATGATGTGAAGAGGAGCGAAAATGACCAACGGATGGCCCGTAATACGAACAATCGCACTCGATGGAATACGTTAGTTTTTCGGTGGGTCTTCCGGCAAATGGTGGCAGAAATGAGATCCGAAGGTACCAATGGAAAGTTCAGGTGATAGGGAGTGCTGATCAGGTCCTCGGGAGATGAAAGGTCTCCGGAAATGGGAGAGATCACGGCTAGAACATGAAAAGGCGTGACGGTGGCGATGGCAGATTCTGACGTTTTTGGCGGCAGTTGAAGCTTGGAATGGATAGATCTGAGTGTGGGGAAGGAAGATCAGCCACTATGGAAGTGAAAGGTCACTGGAGGTTGTCGAAAAATGGCCCAACGATGGCTGGAATACGAAGAGTTATGGCGGCAAAATGCCTGATCACGTTGGTGTTGACAGGATCATGATGATCGGTGAAGGGGAATATGAAAGGTAGCTAGAAAGGAGATGAAGGGTCACCGAAAAATACCGTGGATGGGTGAATGGCACTGCAGCTTTGTGACCCTTCGCGTTCCTTCTATACACAAAGTGAAAAATATCACTTTTGTCCCTGCATGATTGAAAAGTGACAAAATCAACTCCTACAAATAAGACAGTTTACTCCCTAAACAGCATAAATGAGACAAAATCACCCCTAATACATAAACCACAACCTAATATCAACTCTTACCCTTTCCAAGTTAAATTCATAAGAAAAATATTAGGATGCAATTTTCGTGAATAAATTCATAAATTCTTTAATTATCTCAATATGATTTCATTTTAATCACACATAGGGTCTTTTTATCACCAAAATAGAGTCACTTTCATGACTCTAACATGATCCCATTTTCTTTTAAGAACTCTTGAAACTCTGTAATCAAATATTCACCCTCACAATCTGATCGTAGTATTCTAATACTCTTTCCAGTTTGATTTTCTACTTCATTCTTGAATTCTCTGAATTTTTCAAAGGGTTCAGATTTGTATTTCATTAAATACAAATACCTATATCGTGAAATATCATTTGTAAAGGTAATGAAGTATTCAAATCCTCAATTGGCTAAAGTACTAAATGGTCCACACACATCTGTATGTATGAGTCCTAATAGTTCTTTTGCTCTCTCTTCTTTATTCTTAAAGGGAGACTTGGTCATCTTTCCTCGAAGAAACGATTCGCAGGTTGGATAGGGTTTAGAATCCAATGAGTTTATGATTACACTTTCTCCAAGCTGTACTAATCTTCACTCTCCTATATGACCCAATCTATGATGCAATAGAATTTTAGGAGTTGATTCAAATCGAGTTCTTTTATTGGAAATGGTATTGATTGAAGCATAGTCATTTAGTTCTAAGACATACAAATCATTTGTATTCACAGCTTTACCAACTAAAACATTTCCAAAATGCATTGAACATTCATTTCCATTAAATAGTACATGGTAACCTGCTTTATACAAAGCAGAAATAGAAATGATGTTTCTAGAGGACTTTTCAAAGTACAATACTTTAAATAAATTCAAACATGTCCTGAAGGTAGTCTTATTGGGCAAATCCCCATGGCCTCAGCTACAACTCGTGCCCATTTGCCATCCTCAAAATGATCTCGCCTTTTGTCACCTCAAAACTACTCTGAAGTATCTGCAAAGACATACAAACATGAGATATAGCTTCTGAATCTAATATCCTGGAATGACTATCTAAATTAACACTTAATTTATATTCAATCATAAGACATTGGTTTGTACCTGCTTTTCTTTTGCCTTTCCTCAGACTGTTTAGGTATTAAGGACAATTCCTCTTCCAATGTCCACCTTCTCCACAATGAAAACATTTTTCCTTTGCATTGGCCTTCTCTACCTTTGCCGCTGGCTTCTTGAAGCTCTTATTCTTGGGTGCAACTTTTGGAGCTTTCTTTTGTTGCTTTTTGGGTCTTTTATTGGCCATGCTGGTGGAGGCAGCAAAGACATCCTCATGTCCTTTCTTTTTCACATTCTGCCTGTGAAATTCTTGAAGCTCATTCAGCAATTCAGAGAGGTTTTGCTCAATCCTATTGACATTGTAGTTGGTTATAAACGGTTTATAACTTGAAGGAAGGGATTGTAGAATCAAATTCACTTTGAGGCGGTCTGGCATGACCACCCCATATCCATCCAGTCGACCTAATCCATTGATCATCTTAATAGTATGATCATCTGGAGGTACCCCTTCCCTCAATTTCATGCTAAACAGGGATGCACATAACTCATACTCAACCACTCTTGGATTTTTGCTGTACAACTCTTGTAGAGCTATGAGGATATCATAAGCATTCGAAACCTTTTTATGCTTAGTCTAAAGTTCTCTATTCATTGAGGCTAGCATGTAATTTCTAGCCCTCCTATTATCTCTCTCCATTTTTCAAAAGCATCAAGCTCAGCTTGTGGAGCATCGGGTCCAATATCAAGTGGAAGAGGTGCTTTCAAGACATAAGCAATCCTTTCAAAATCTAGAACGATTCTAAGATTTCTTAGCCAATCCTTAAGGTTGGGTTCGATTAACATGTTATTATCCATTATCCTTAGGAGAGCATTGTTGGCCATTTTTTATTATATATCACAAAGATGAAATTGCAAAGAAAAAATAAATTTATTATTGTCTTGTAATCCTTTTAAACCTTTTATTGCATAATCAAATTAGCTCCCACTATTTTATTCGAGTCCTACACTCACTTAGATAGGATCTGGAAATTTTCGTTGGATTAAATTTCTTAGAGGGAAATCAATTTCTTATTAAATTCAATTAACTTCATATAATAGAATTCTTGGTCAATTAAGTCTAATAAGTAGGAAACTATTTTCTTTTATTTATCACTATATAAGATTTGATCCATATTCCTTATCCTAGCTTCGGATACCTCACATAATAAAATTCTTGGTACCCTAGGCTAGTTAAATCCGAACCATTGTGTTTTCTTAGGATGGCATTTTCATCATTTCCTCACATAATAAAAATCTTGGTCAAGGTGAAAATATCCATCCAAGAACAAGATCAACTTAATTCTATGGTATAAAGATCATATCCCCCACATAATAGAAATCTTGGGATATTAAAATTTATATTAAAGAATTTAGTTATCCCATAATGGAAGACTTGGATTTAATAATTTTAATTAGGAAGATTCAGGTTTAACGTTAGTTAATTAATTTTTAACATGCCATGTTTAACTAACTTTCCATACATATCATATATATGCATAAATTAAAGTATGTGGGTTGACAATGGGGCTTTTTGAAAATACATCCTAAAGGTAAACTATTTACCCTAATCCTATATCTTCGATCGGATCGTCATTCAGATGCTCTTCAGGTTCTCGTCCAACCGATTCAATTACAAATTGGATCTTAGGTACGCAAGCCTGATTAAAATAAATAAATAAATTTTAATTATTATAGGCCATTTAATAAAAGAATATTACAAAAATTTTGAATATTTTGAAAAATAAATGGCACCCATGATCAACCCTCTAATCTAATATTCATCCATCACATAAATAAATATTAAACATTCATACTAAATATAATAAACAATTATTTAAAGGCATGAATTAAAGACAATTTAATATATATATATATATATATATATATATATATATATATATATATATATATATATGTGTGTGTGTGTGTGTGTGTGTGTGTGTGTGTGTGTGTGTGTGTGTGTGTGTGGTAATTTCATAACTTTGTGGCATGCAACAATTACATATTTCAAGGGAATCATTACACAAACACTTTTGTCATATTCCACCCAAAGATATAATAATGATTTTGTTATTTTGTTATTTAATTATTAACATCATTTCAAGACTTTTCAAAAAAGTCATGCATGACATAGATAAAAGGGTTTTATTACTTCAAGAGTAGTTATTCTATGACACAAGTTACTTTAAATAAAGTAATGATTTTTATGACACATTTATCTCCTAAAAAACAATCATATCATCTTGCATCATCATTTTTTTTTGAAACTATTCAAAACCAAATTATTACATTTCAAAAATATAATAATTTATGCCATGCAATGATGCATATTATATGATAATTTAATCAAATTAAATATCATACATTAAAATTACCATCATCATATATACATAATATCATAATTCATCACATGAATTAATAATCCATAAATTCATGCCAATATTATTTTCCACCACTAAACACTTGCAACATTTGCATACTCTTCGTACAAAATATACTTTAATCAAATTAAAGGATAAAACTTTTAGCATGTCAAAGCATAAACAATTTAATCAAGTCATGAAAATGAAGATGCATGATTATTTCTTTAAATAAATCATCATGCAACATTTTCCAAAACATTATTCATCAAAGCATGAATGAGATGACAAATTTTATGGCAAAAAAAATAGTCATGGCCGAACATGATATAACATGACACATGCATGTAATTCTCAATACATCTCATGCAATAACCATCATCTATGCAAACATTATCACATTTCAACACATCTAATCAAATTAGAGCAAGATGAAAAACATATTTTCACAAAGTAAGGAGATGGCTGAATCATATACATGCATCAAACATGCTTATTCCAACTAACAACTCATTCAATACGAAGGTATGCTTATTATCGACATTACTATCATTCAAAACACATGACAATGATATGAAAAACAAACATTTACCTTTGATCTAGGTGTGGCTAAGACATGCACGCAAAGAGTTGGGATGGAAAACTCATTTTTGAACCAAAGCACTAACATGCAAACTCAACCGTGCATGATGAACATGTGAACACATGGAATAACATGACTTTTGCTCAAAACCAACATGCAAGGAGCTTTTAAGCTTTGATACCATTTGACAGAACCATGAAGTGGTGGTGGAAAATGTTGATTGGAAGCATGTAAACAATACATGCATGTAAAGATATGGATTAATAGGATTCAAAAATTGTAAATAAAGCATAAAAACATTATATCTTCTCCTAGTGCTTAGGTTTGATGAAGGCAAGATTCAAAAGTATGAATCCTTCACACTTTAACACCACCTCGAGAGAATGAGAGAGAGCTTGTTTTTCTTTTGACCGAACAAAATGAACTCTTAACCTAAAATGGAACCATTTGCATTTATATATACTTGGGTCATTTTGTAATTACTTGTTTTTCACTTGCATGCCCCAATAAAATCTTATTCTAAAAGGAGCCCAAGTATTTATTAATTTGCCCTTTGAATAATCAATATTATTCAAGGGCCCATGTAAACTAAACTAGTTTACATTACAACCCTAAGTTTACCCTTTGGCCCTTTAACTATTAAAATGTTATTTTAGTTCATTTCATTTATCTTAACACTTTAAGATATAATAATTAAATACAATTAATTATTGTTTGACCATTTTAACCTTTAAAATGTCACAAATAATTTTCTATGTAACTATTATGATAGAAATCCCTCATTACCCTCTAAGGTGCTAGCCCTCTTCAGATAATCGCTTCTCTCTCTTATCATTCTCTAACTTCTCAAGGCTATTGGTGTGACCATGCAGGTCCACCGTGGATTAGCCGTGAGCTAGTTCTGGATGAATCCGAAAACCTATATAGAGGCCTAACGACAATGGTAAACATCTAGCAATGTGCCATAGTCCCTTAACCACCACGAAGAAATACTTCATCGAACCCTTTTCAGATCATATGTACCATACAGGTAAAGTCCCTTTATTGATATATCCTAATTGAGTACGGATTCATGGAACGTCAAAATCCTAAACTCGATCTTCTAATGAATCATTGATCAGTATGTTCGAAACTTGTCATTATGAACTTGCTTTGGTATGACTAATAATAGACTTTGGCTAGAGATTCTGATTTCTGACATTTATCGATATTTGTCTGGGAACTCGAATCTGGATAGAGTCAGAGATACTTTTGATCCTATATTTCCGAGTTAATGAATCCCTTCTTAACTATCGTTCGTTTCTGCATATGAACAATGCATGACCAAATAGGCTTTATCATACGAAACATGACTAGTCTCGTACTTATACACCGTATGAATCATACATATCAGTATCGGATCCGACCACAATGTCTCAGGTAGACTACATCGTGCACTGATATAACCAAACGATAAATTATTAACTTCATGTTTTTCCAAGTGATTTGTCATTACTCGGTCACGTTAAAAAAATAGTTCACCAACCGCTAATCCATACTAATGCCCTAGTGACATGACTATCATCGTCATCCATACTTATATCAACTCATGATATCTTTCGTAAGCATCCAGATGCCTACTATGCAATATAGTTGCCCAAATTATATTGCTTTCGTAGGGAAGCTTTTGGTAAATTCATTTACCGATTAAATGAATCATCTGGACAATTCATCTACATACTTTATTTTAAAGACATGACTTAATAAAGGAAGCAATTTATATATATGAATTGAAGAACTCTTTCTTCTATTATTTATCATATATTGGTACAAGACAAAATGCTCTAAAACCGACAACACGAATGGTTTCTAGGGCATACACTAACATACACTGACAAACTTCGCTGGCTGGCTATTCGGATTCCCGATTTGGCTGATGCAAGAACTTCGAAATAAAATTAGCAACGGCCTACCCTTTGATTGTTGTTTTCAGTCTGTACTGTAGATTGAATTGACTTAGTTCCATAGCCCACTTGAGCAACTTAATCGAAGCCTCTGGCTTCTAAAGAACTTTTTTGAGTGGGTAGCTAGTCAATACATGGATGGTGTGAGCATGGAAATAAGGTCGCAGCTTCCTGGAAGCGATCAGTAGGCAAAAGCTAATCGTCCTATCTTTGGATATCATGTCTCGGCATCCAATAGTCACTTGCTCATATAATATACTGGCCACTGAACTCTGCCTTCTTCCCAGATGAGAGCTGCATTGACCACATACTAAAAGACAGACAAGTAGAGAAATAAAATTTCCTTGGGAAGTGGATTGGATAGAAGAGGTGACCTTCCGAGATGCTCTTTTATACTCTGGAAGACTTGCTCACATTTAAAAGTTCATTCAAACCTCTTGTTACCCTCAGTATCTTAAAGAATGATAAACAACAATCTATCACTCTTGATATGAAGCGACTCAATGCTGCTACCCTCTCATTTAAGCTTTGAGCTTGTTATCAATTGGCGGGACTCTTCATATCTAAGAGAGCTTGGATTTTTTTGGGGTTGACTTCAATTCCCTGATGGTTAACCATGTACCCTGGGAACTTCCTTGAGGATACTCCAAATGAACACTTAAGAGGATTAAGTTTCATTCTGTATCTTCAGTCTATACCGAACATCTCTACGAGATTGGCTATGTGATCTCAAGTGACATACGACTTGACTAGCATGTCATCGACATAGACTTCCACTAACTTCCCAATTTTCTCTGAAAACATATGGTTAACCAATTGCTAATAGGTTACACTAGTGTTTTTTAGACCAAAGGGCATGACTTTATAATAGTACAGCCCTCGATCCATAATGAATGAGGTATGCTCCTCACCAGGCATGTACATCGGGATCTGATCATACCCGGAGTAGGCATCCATAAAACCTAACAACATGTGCCCGTAAGTGTCATCAACGAGATTATCGATTCTTGGCAATGGAAAACTGTCCTTTGGACAGGCTTTGTTGAGGTTGGTGAAATCAACACATGATTTAGAGTTGGCAGCTATGGTCTTTGCATTAAAAATATGGAGGCATTATCTATATGGTGTAAAGAGTAATATCTACATCGACCATAAGAGTTTGAAGTATTTCTTTACTCAGAGGGAGCTGAATATGAGACGGACGAGATGGTTAGAGCTGGTTAAAGATTATGATCGTGAGATTAAGTATCAGCCTGGAAAAGCCAATGTTGTAGCTAATGCTTTGAATAGAAAAGCCTATTTGTCCCGACTCACCAAGCAGAAAGAGTTGTTGGAAGAATTAAGCAGAGAACAAATCGAGGTGATTCCAGGAAGGATTGCCAGATTAGAAATTCAATCCACCTTATTGGAAGAGGTTAAAGAAAAGCAAGTTACTGATGAGTGGTGTCCGAAAATAAGTTAGCAAGTGCTTGAGGCAAGATATCAGAGTTCCACCTATTAGATGGTGTCTTCCATTTCAGAAATCGCTTATGCATTCCCCAAGATGCTGAGCTAAAGAAGAGAATTCTTACGGAAGCTCATAACACACCGTACACTACTCATCTTGGAGCAACCAAGATGTATCAAGATTTAAAGAAGAGTTATTAGTGGCCAGGTATGAAGAAAGATATTGGAGATTTTGTGGCTAAGTGTTTGGTTTGCCAACAGGCGAAGGTGGAGCACCAAAGGCCGTCAGGATTGCTTCAGCCACTTAGCATTCCTGAATGGAAAAGGGAGAGTATATCTACGGATTTTATCATAGGCCTTCCTAGAGTTCAAAAATGGTATAATGCCATATGGGTGATAGTAGACCGATTAACTAAATCAGCCCATTTTTTTCCAGTGAAGGAGAGCACTACCTCAGATAAGTTGGCTTAGATTTACATTAAAGAGATAGTTAGATTGCATGGAATGCCCAAGACAATAGTGTCAGATAGATATTCCAGATTTGTTTTAGCATTTTGGACCAGTTTACAGAGAAATTTGGGCACCCGATTGTCTTTCAGTATAGCCTATCATCCTTAGACAGATGGCCAAACTAAAAGAACAAATCAGATACTGGAGGATATATTGAGAGCTGGCTGTATGGATTATAGAATGACTTAGCATGAGATGTTACCTTTGGTGGAGTTTGCCTACAATAATAGCTATCAGCCTACAATTAAGATGGCTCCTTACAAAGCCTTGTATGGTAGGCGGTACAGATCTCCACTGCATTGGGATGAGATAGAAGAGAAAGATGTTCTACATACAGCATTTGGGCCTGAAATCACTCAGAAAATGATAGAAGACATCAAGTTAATCAGAAGTAGAATGAAGCAAGCCCAAGACAGGCAGAAAAGTTATGCAGACTTGAAAAGAAGAGATGTTGAATTCCAAGTGGGTGATAAAGTGTTTCTAAGAGTATCCCCCTATAAGCGGGTAATGCGTTTTGGCGATAAAGGCAAGTTAGCACCAAGATACATTGGTCCATTTGAAGTGTTACAACGAGTGGGAAAGGTAGCTTATAAGTTGGCGCTGCAACTTAGTATGGACAGAGTACATAATGTGTTTCATGTCTCGATGCTTCGAAAGTATGTCAGCGACCCTTCCCATATACTGAAAGTAGAGGAAGTGGACTTAGAGGAGAATCTTGTTTATGAGGAGCGTCCAGTGCAAATATTGGATAGGAAAGTTCAAGAGCTCCGCAACAAGAGTATTCCTTTAGTGAAAGTCCTATGGAGGAATCATAAAGTCAAACAAGCTACATGGGAGGTAGAACAAGATGTGCAGAACCGTTACCTGAAGTTGTTCGTTTGAATTTCGGGGATGAAATTCTTTTAAGGGGGGAGAATTGTAACGCCCACTTTGAGGTACGTAGCTTGTTCTTGCTTGTTTGCCCTTTAGTTATGTTTGTATGCCCTTAGTTTTTGCAAGGTTGCCCTTAGGGTTGCTTGTTTTAAGGTGGAAGGTGAAAAGTTGAAGAATTTAGGAAGTGTAGTTTTCTCCGTAGCCAAGAAAGTTGGTCGCCACGGCTAAGTACACTTTGCCCAAATTCGAGTTTGAGGTTTTGCGGGCTTCGCCGCGATGATGCAAGTTCTGGAATTTGAGGTAAAGAAGCATGGTGAAATCTTTGAGAAAATTCTAGAGAAATTTCCTTAAGGGCAAAGTGACCATTCTACCCCTAATTAGTAGTGAAAGTGGGGAGTGAAAAGTAAGAAAATTTTATGGAGAATGCCTAGGTGATGGGGGTGTATTTGTAAAGAATTAAAGGGCAAAGATGGAATTTCCTATAAAGTGTAAGGGCAAAATGGGAACGAATGCACATTATATGAGATAATAAGGGTTCAAGCACTCAAAACCCTATCACTCTCTACATCTCCCATGCCACTACCACTCTCATTTTCTCTCATCTCTTCATCAAATTTTCAAGGGATTTTAGAGGGCTTTTGGTTGGATTTTGGTAGAGATTTGATCCTAAGCATCCAAAGGTAAGGATTCTTGTTATAGATGTGAGATTAATTTTTAGAAGTGTTGAATTCTTATAGTGCTTATGCTTAGGGTTTTAGAGAAAGAACAAGTCAACCAAAGAAAGAGAGATTCTAGTGGAATCACTCAAGCACAAGGTAAGTAAATCCAACCTAAGTTATGATTCAAGAAATCAATTGAGTAGAGATTTTTGAATGTATGTATGTATATGTTTATGATTGTGATGAGATTTATGTTATTTAATGAATTGTGATGAGATTGATGTTTATTGATGAATAGATTTGAGCCATGAGAAATGGATTTGGTTGTATGATGATTTATTGAAGTTGGTTGAAGTTTGCAAGTATGGAGGGGAATTTTTGGGAGTGTATTTCTTAGACAGGTTTAGAGATTGTTTAAGGGAGTTTTACTCCCAATATTGGTGGCTTAAGAAAGAAATAGAATTGAAGCTAAATTAGAGCTTGATTATGCATATAAGATGTTTGATGAAATGTCCAAGAAAAGTATATGCGTTAGTTTTATTTATTTATGCATTGATATGAGTTTGTAGATGGTAGAGAGAAACTTATTTTTATGCTACATGGCATCCTTGCATCTACCAATTGCATTTACAAAAGAATAAGAAATGAGCATGAGCCATCTACATACATGCATATACATATGCATGAGAACTTAAAGAATAAAGAGAAAGAAAGAAAAGTTAATAAAGAATGCTCTAAAAAAAATAAAAGAATAGGTTGTTGCAATGCGGAACCCGTGAGTGACGAGAAGAATTTCCCCGTATGCACGCCGCCTTCAGTAAGTGGCCTGAGAATAAAAAGAAGAATTAGTATAGCCCATGAGAGTGCATGTGAATGAGGGTTGTACCCAAGAAAGAAGAATACACTCACATGGCCAAGGTTTCCGAATCCATGCCTCAACCGAGTCTGATCGACAAAGAATAAGAAAGAATAAGAAAGAAAGAATGAGCAAGAAAAGAATAAGAATAAGAATAAGGAAGCATAAGAAAAGAAAAGAAAGAAAAGGAAAGAATAGAAAGAAAAGAAAGAAGAGAAATAGAGAAAAGAAAGAAATACTGAATAAGAATAGAAAACAGAAAAGAAAATGTGCACTTCTTGCATTTGTGCTTTTGCATCACACTTATGCATGGCATTACGCCTATTACCGTAAGTAGAGAGAAATTAGAAAGAGAGAAGAAACAATGAGAAATTAGAAAGCAAGAAAGAACAGAGAAAAAACATAGAAGAGTAATGTAAGGAAAGAAATTAGAATGTGAGCAACGGAGAGAGAATGCTAGTATAGCAGATTTTACTTACTGAGCAATTAGTGCTCACTCCATTGATTTCTTTGTTTTTGCAGGAAATAGGTGAGAAGTGGTCGGATGGACATCGAGAGGCGGAGGGAAATGGCACCACTGTCTATATTTTGAAACTTTTGTACATGAGAACTTTATCATTGTAAAGAATTTGTTATATATAGTAAAGAAACTTTTGGGCCCATTATCTTTTCTTATATATTTGTGTTTTAAAGTATTATATATCCCAAGTATATTACAAAGAAAGAGTTATTACAATTTTCTCAAATGCTCGCTGAAATAGGATATTCATGGTATTACCATTATCCACCAACATCCTGTGGACTTCGCATCAACCTATTTCAGGCATAATAACAAGTGCATCCTCATGGGGGTGATGCAATCGTACTGTGTCTTTTTCTAAGAAGGTAATCTCCTCTTTGTTGCATAACTTTGTCGGCCACGACGTTATGTTGATCGCACTCACGGGGTCATGATGAGCTTCTCGACCGTACTTCTCTTGAGCACTTTAAGAATTCCTCGCAAGGTGTGACCCTCCAAATATCATTCCGACAAGATGGAGGCCTTTGCAACCACGACTCTTCTTCCCCTAGTCCCCATGATCCTTCTCCCGAGTGGGAGTTAGACCATCAACATACTCTTTGAAGTGGCCTTTTTAAATGGGATCCTCAATTGCCTGCTTAAGGCCCGACATTCATCAGCATGGTGCCCATTATCTTGATGATAATGACAATATTGATTGTTGTTCCTTGCTGAAGGGGGATTATTCATGGGCACTAGCTCTCCGAGTAGATTAGCTTCTTCTGATTTATCTAGAATAGCTGATACTTATGCATTCAGCAAAGTATACTGATTCTTGTCATGATGGCGACGAGGAACCTAGGCATAAGATTTCTTGGGCTTAAACTGTTGCTTCTTTCCCTTTCTATGATCATCATTAGCCTACTTGCGATCAGACTTTCTACTATCTTCCCCTCGGTTTTCTTCCCTCTGACTAGGAGCGCTAGTCAAAGGACTAAGGTCATGGCGATTCAAGGCGGCTATTGAATTTTCAATCCTGAGATTCTTCTTAGTAAGGTTGTAGAAATAGGTGAGGGAAATATCATCCTCAGACTGGATCTTCTTCCACAGGTTAGTCTGCATGCGAACTCCCGCAATAATAAGAGTTTAAACTGACTTTTCAGGTGTATTAGCCACCTTATACAGCTTCCTATGGAACCTGTTGATATAAGACTAAAGGGACTCATTCCTCTCCTATTGTATGTTGCTCAGATAGCTCAACAGCATTGAAAACTTCCTGTCAGTCTGGAAGTGTCTCAAAAATAATGAACTCATCTACTGCCACAAATTAATAAATCCTAGTAGGAGCGATCTAAAGTAGTGCTTAGCGTGGGCAGTTAGAGTCGCTAGTAAGCAACGACATTTAGCCAAGTTGGAAACTTGGCGCAGCTCCATGAGATCGTTAAACTCGTAGAGATGATCCTGCGGATCAAAACTCATGTCGCATGCTCGCATATTAGGCATTCTAAATCTTGACGAGAGAAGAGCATTCAATACTTAGGGATCACTTTTTGCAACGCGGGTTCGACCCTCATGATTACGGTTAAGGATAGTTTGCAGCTCGGACTCTTCCTCACCTTGGCCAGATCCTCTCGCATACCTTGACACATGCTGGCTAGAGCCATGTAAAGGCATGGAATAGTGAAGGGAGCTATCCTGACCTCCACGATGGTCAAAACCGACTAGCGGATGATGGGCATTTCCCTCGCAGTGATGGTCAAAACCATCGTGCCGATGATAATGGGAATCTCCCTGCCTTGTACTCTTATGGGGGTGCCTATGTGATGTGGTGTGGGATGGCTCATGATGCGACGTACCACCAAGTTGCAAAGCCATAAGTATTCTAGCTGTTTCACGACCAGTATTCGTTAGTCCCTTAGAGCCCTTCGGTCCATTATCGGCCACCTGCTTCCCCTTATCTTTACGCATTGTAGTGTGCATGGCATGGGCTTTCATCAGCTTCCATGCTTTAGCGCGACCTACAAGTGTCTTGAACAGAGGCACCGTTTTATTAGAATTAGGCGGTATGACCTGATCCAAACAATCTAGCCTTTGGCTGACCATTTGGAGAGTATTGTTGAACCTCTCTAAGTAGTTCTTCATAGCTGGGTTAAGCTGTGAGCTCGAGGGAATATCTACCACGGTACTCTGCAAAATTGGAGGTAATTCAAGAGAAGCATCATCCTGTGCCCGAGGGATCTCCTTGTTGCTGGTGCTAGCTTGCTCGACTTCAAGACCACGAGTCATTTCTTCACTGATAGAACTGGTTGATCAGAGATTACTGATGAAGAACAGATACTAAATGAGGCCTCCTTCTAGCGCCAAACTGCTGATGCTTAATTTTGACACCAACGGCTCGCACGTACAAAATGTTAAGTTGCTCTTAGAAGTTACACATGAATGATTATAGATGACTAATGCAAAGATTGAATAATAAAAGAAAGATGATTTTTAAAGTGGTTCGGATGCTTAAAGCGAATCCTACATCCATTGTTATCTTATATATGAGAGATTACAAGAGGTCGCGTATAGTGAACAGTGAGCAGAGGTACAATGACTGATTATTCAGACAGAATATCAAGTCAGTCTCTTTCTCATAGGTTATCTTTGCTTTGAGAATATAAATTACAATCAGAATGAGAGTTTTTTTTTTATCAGAATCCCGAAAATCAGAGGGGGAGTTCTCTATTTATAGTAGAAGAATTCAAGGTAATGATTACAATTCTGCAAGTGGGTATGTGCCATGCAAGTCCTTCCTTGCCTTCCATTGGCTGATAACTTAGGATATATCCTCAAGTTACCTGGGGCTTGGACAAGTATGCGGCTCCCATTCACTCATAGACAAAACCTGAATCTGCCAAGTTGGTGATAGCCATATTCTCTCTGTCTTGGGGCGACGTGGCAGCTCCTTAACGACGCAAAGCCTTCCTAGACTCTGATTAGAACTAGCTGATGTAGGCTTACATTAGCTTTGATTTTTTAGGCATAACAATTTTAAAGGAATATTTTAGTACCCATGTTTTTATGGAATTGATTATTTATAGGATTCTCATTCTTTACTCAATTACAATAAGTAAACAGGGAATTGAGAATCCTAATTCGATTCTCTTACCAATTCTTAAAAGTAAACATGACTTTGAGAAGATGATTTTCGATATATACATTGGAAAGTTAGTTGTAATTTATTTTTACAAGTCAAAGCTGCACGGCTAGCTTTGAGTGGTAGAGCCATCTACTGTGGCGCGCCAAGGCTGCCATCAATCGTTATTAACAAAATTCTCGAGGTCCCCAAATTGTTCCTCTTTTAAAAATTTGGCTTGCCATTAATCGTTGTTGACAATTGTTACAAAATGACTCAATTCATTGATTTATACCTATCTCTTTTTATTTGTCACTTGTCCTCTTGATTGCCTAAAGGCATCAGATGAGATCTTTGCATAAATGGCATAAAAGAGATAAATTACACGGTTTTAAAAGAGAAAGCTTCAAACTTGATGAAAAGTTACTTTCTAAATATTAAGCTAGTCCTAATATTCTATAATCCCTCACTTTGAGCCTTTCACATATCTCTTGTAAATTTATCTATTAATTCTTAATTATTATATATCATATATCAATTTTTAATATACATTTTAGGATAACACTTACTCATTAATTTGTTCTACTTAAGCATTAATTATTTGGACTTGAGCATTATCCATTTCTTTTGTTTTCCGTATTAATAAAAAAGTGGATGGATAGATGAATAAACATTAAACGTTTTTTAAGCATAATGTAGATTCTTAACAGTGGAATCCTACATTTATTAGGAAAACAAAGTTAGAAAAAAAAAAATAGAGAATAACATGCGGTATTAATAAGATGATATGTCTTAATTACTTTTATCAAAATGTCATTACCAAGAATATCTCCCATTGGCAATTGTTACAAGAGTCCTTACCTAACTCTAATTTGTTCCACGAAGAGGAGTTCCTTAATCTTACATCCTGATGCCTATTATAAAAGAAGTATACATTTAGATGAAGAACACTCTTATTTTCGATCATTTATTGTTGGGTTTAATTATCTTATTGTTCCAAATTGTAAAATATGTAAATGTGTATTAAATGTGAAGTAGTACAGTGTATACCGTATTAAAAGTAGCTTAATTATTAAGAAATGGACTGAAAGGAGGATAATGTTCCCATTTAGTTGTAGTACTGGGTACAAATTATTGAATTGAGAAAATGGTTTTCTATATATTGGAAAGTTAGGTGTACCTAACGTTTCCATTCAAAGCCTAGTGAGTAGTTTTGAATGATAAGTAGTTTTGAATGGTAAGAGCTGTCTACGGAGGGGCGCCGCCCCGAGACTGTCCAAATTATATCTGTTCCGAAACTAATTGGCTCTTTTTCTATTTCACATTAGATGACAAATTGAAGCCAATTGAATGAGACTGGTGTGAATGAGACTGATTTTAATTTAATTTAATTAATTGAGAATTATAAGAGATGAGTGGGACTTAAGCAATATATCTTTTATTCACCCATTCTATAAGCTTTCTGATAAACATGACAACGCATGTAATTCTTCTTCTTCTTCTTCTGGTTGTCACTAACCTGGTAGCTTCAGACTCATACTCAATCATTAAAACACTGCCAGGCTTTCCTGGTAATCTTCCATTCAAACTAGAAACTGGGTGAGTTATAATTTCTTTATTGTTTTCATTATTAATCTGATATGATGAATATACAAAGAACTTACTCGTGTTTTGAATTGAAGTTATATTGGAGTGGGTGATTTGGACAACGAGCAGTTATTCTACTACTTTATTGAATCCGAAAGGAGTTCTGAAGATGACCCTCTTTTGCTTTGGCTCACCGGAGGCCCTGGTTGTTCTGGCTTTTCTGGCCTTGTCTATGAAATTGGTATTTAATTTTTCTTATAGTCGTCAAAACGTTTTAAACTTTATTTACTATATAGTTGACTCTTTAAACATATTCGAAAGCCATTTCCTTATTGGATTTGGAAATTTGGCTTTGCTTATTTTAAAATTCTTCATTGTAGGTCCATTGTCCTTTGACTACAAAAATTCCAGGGAGAACTTACCAACATTTGTGTTGAATCCATATGCGTGGACAAAGGTGGATGATTAATTAATTCGCTTCTACCTCTATATATTTTTATTAAATTGATAAATAAAACTCTTTTGATCATCGATCTTATTGTATATATTCAGGTTGCCAACATAATATTTTTAGATGCACCCGTTGGCACTGGATTCTCATATGCCAAAAGTTGGCAAGGATATAACATGACCGATACACTTTCAGCAGCATTAACCTATTCTTTTCTAAGAAAGGTGAGCTAAATTTGTTATATATATCTGATTAATAATAGCATATGAAAATTCAAAATTGAGGATAGGGTCAAGATTGACTTTCAGCGTGTCGAAACATCGAAAAAGTTTTTAAATTCAAAGAATAATCAATATTAATTTCGTTGATTTTATATTTGAAACTACTTTTGTAGAACAACTTTTAATAGTTAGAATATCGATTGCTGACAATAGTTTATATTCTTTTCAAGTTCTTTATGCATTTTTTTAAGAATATATTAATTACAAATGAATTTCAATTTATATTTTTCTACTTAAAATCTTATTAATCAAGTAAAAATTCTTATTTGGTTTTTACATTCTAAACTGTAATTGATGTTATCTAGTTGTCTTAAACAATCGTTTTCCCTAGAGACTGGACTAGTAATTATCCACATAAATTAATCAATCACATAATTATTATGTACTTTAATAAATTAAAATTGAGATATTAATAAAAATTAATTTATCAAGACCATAAATGCTCTTTTATTATTATTTATATTAATAACATGGATTTTTCCTTATAAGAAGTTAAGAGTATTTTGGAGAAATTTCATCAACTTCTTAAAACACAGTTTCCTAGTAATATCAAGGTATTGCAGAATGATCATGGCAAGGACTATACAAGTCTTATTTCCTATCTTGAGCATTAGGGAATTTTTATAAGATATTCATGTCCATAGATACATGATACATCAACAGAATGGAGCAGTAGAGAGAGCATAGAAACATAGTTGAAGTAGGACTAATTCTTTTTGCATAGGCTGCTATGCCACTTTCTTATTGGGGAAAATAATACAGTTACCGAAGGATTCGCACCGAATGACGTGACAAAATCCTGACCGTTAATTAATTATAAATTAATATTAATTGACGATCAGGATTTCGTCACATCATTCGGTGCACGAATTTGGTGCGCATCCTTCGGTAACTATAGCATTACTCTTCTTATTGGTGGCATGCTTTTCAATAGCAGCCTATCTCATAAATAGGTTACTTGATTTCTCCATTTGAGGTAATGTTCAAAAGAAAGTTCCCTTTAGAAACCTTAAGAATATTTAATTGTGCTTGTTTTCCCTTTTTAAGGCCATACATTAAGCACAAGCTGGTTTCATTCATAAAAGTGTCTTTTTCTAGAATATAGTTTACAGCATAAGCGTTACTTATGTCTTAGCCCCTCAGGCAAAACTTATATTACCTAGAGTGTAAGATTTAATGAATCTGAACTCCCTTTTTTCATCTTTTTTTCCTGCTAATAGTCTTGATCTGTCTTCTACTCATGCAAACCGTTCTTCTTCTAGTGTCCTTTTAATCTAACAATTCATCAGGGGTTCAAATTTATTTATTGGTTTTTGTAGACAATATTCTTTTGACTGGTAACAACAATAGTGCACTTCACAAGTTTATATCTAATTTGGATACAAAATTTTCTTCAAAAGTTATGGGATCATTGAGCTATTTCTTGGGGTTTGAAGCATTTAGAAATGGGAAAGGTCTATATCTTACTCAAAATAAATGCACACAAGAACAAATATGTTCTTATTACACAGAACAAATATGTTACATGCTAAAGCTTGTGTCACTCCCATGTGTGCTAACTTTAAGCTATATCTAGAAGATAGTGATCTGTTTGGTCAGTCCTCTCTTTACAAGAACATAATTGGAGCTCTAAATATCTCACAATGATGCGGCCTAACATTGCTTTCGCAGTAATCGATTAAGTCAGTTTTTTTTCAGAACCCTACCAATCTACAATGGCAGGCATGTACAAGGATCCTGAGGTATCTTAAAGGGACTCTTGGTTATGGACTAATGTTTAAACCAGCAAATGTTTGGTTTTAGAAACATATCGTGATGCGGATTGGGCTAGTAACTAGGATGATTGCAGGTCAGCTATAGGTTATTGTGTTTACTTAGGTGGAAATCTCATTCAATGGAGTTCTAAAAAACAAGAGGTGGTTGCTAAATCCTCTACATTGCCTGAATATACAGCACTATCACGGGCTGATACTGAGGTTGTTTCGCTTCAAAGCTTATTTAGCGAAATGGGCATCAAGGTCGATTCTTGTCCTGTTATATGGTGTGATAATATAGGTGCTGTTCAACTTGCTATGAATCCTCTGTTTCATTCTCGTATCGAGCACATTGAAATTAATGATGTGCATTATGTACGAGAAAGTTAGCTGCCAAGGAGTTTGAAGTTAAATATGCTCCCTCTGAGTTTCAAGATGCAAATATTTTAACAAGTCATGAGAAATGTAAGATGTACATCTCTGAATAACAAGCTTACTCTATTGTCAGATCAGTTTCGACTGAGAGAGGATTCTGATCATCCTAGTTCTTCTTCTACTGCAACAAGTTCTTCTCTAATTCAGCAAGTAGATCAGTTTCAATTGCGGGAGGATTCTTTTCTCTCAACTCTGCTAAAAACATCACCACGATACAGTACAACATACATATCAAACATATATGTTTATAAGAGTATAAGAACATGATTCATAAAGTCACGCTTTTTGATTCACTAAATATGGTCAGTAGGTTAGATGTACTGTTTACAATTTATATCAAATTTCTATTATTGAGTTGTTTGCAGTGGCTTATGGCTCATCCCAAATTCCTTAAGAATCAACTCTACCTTGCTGGAGATTCTTACTCCGGCAAAATTGTTCCAATGATTGTTCAGGAAATATCTGAAGGTAACTTACGTATTTTTTTCCTTATTGGTTTCAGCTTTTATTCTCAGCAAGTGTCTCTCTGTCTCTCTTATTCATTTTTTCCTTCTTTTCAAAGGTCTTGATGCCGGGATCGAGCCAATATTGAATCTCAAAGTACATCCAAAATCAATTAAATAAATTAACTCCATTTATATGTAACTAATTTCAGTGCCTGGATTCCTTAAGTCTTATCTACTAACAAATATTATCACTCACAGGGATATGTGCTTGGCAACCCAGTTACAGATGAAAACAAAGACCTAAATTCAAGAATTCAGTTCTCTTATCTAAAGGCACTTATC
Source organism: Pistacia integerrima (assembly GCA_026225825.1). NCBI lineage: Eukaryota > Viridiplantae > Streptophyta > Magnoliopsida > Sapindales > Anacardiaceae > Pistacia > Pistacia integerrima. The sequence goes on along the minus strand of CM047742.1, from coordinate 21,067 downwards.
ACCCATGAAATCTACAAGGTGAATTCTCCAAACATATATGTTTCTATTTACAGTGACAGATTATTAATTATTTTGTATTAGTTTCATTGTCTTAAATTCTACCTGTTAATGCTTTTCTTTTATTATTTTCAGTCAGCCAAAATGAATTGTAAGGGCGAGTATATTAATGTAGATCCAAGCAATGGTTTATGTAAAGCCGATCTTCAAAATGTCACAACTGTGAGTAGAACAACACTTTTTATTGTTATCTTTTAATAAACTGGTATAATTAATTAGCAAGATTGAACGTACCGATGGAATTTGCAGTGCACTCAAAATTTATATCTGGGCAACATATTGGAACCTGATTGTAGTATTGATGCATCACCAAAACCAAAGCTATTGAACTGGCATCGCTCCATCTTCATGGAACAAGATTTTTCTGATTCTCTCCTTTCGCCAACTCGACCCCCAACTCCCTGGTGTCGGGTAATTGAATTATATATGACTTGCTACAATTTGAATTACAAAACGTAGACACCAAAATGTGGGTTAATTTACACTTTCATCCTTAAGGTTTATATTTACTAACCTCCAGTATTATGGGATATGAAAAATTTAGTCCAATAAGGTGAATTTTTTATTGAAAAGTCTCACCTAAAATTGGACAAAACTGTTCATATCCCACAGTACTGGGGGAAAGTGAATACTCCAAATCTTAAGGATGAAAGTGTAAATAACCCCAAAAGATGCAAATAAATTTTTTGCTTTATTTATGGTTATAGGTTTATAACTACTACTACTCATACGAATGGGCAAATGACAAAACAGTTCAGAGAGTTCTAGGAGTTCGAGAGGTATGTCATCTCTGAGATGAGTAGCATTCAAATTTTTTAAAATAATTTTGCTAATGAAATAAATTCAAAACAAATGATGAGCAGGGTACAATAAAGGATTGGGCAAGATGCAATAAAAGTTTATCTTACACAAAAGATATACCAAGTAGTCTTAATTATCATCGAAACCTAATCAAGAGAGGTTATCGAGTCCTGATTTACAGGTAATTGGATATATTTTCTACCATATTTTTTATGTTTGGTGTATTCGTGAATATATAGAAATGAAGAAATATCAAACAATTGCAAAAACATAGGGATTTATATAAATATAGAAATAGAGATCGATATATTTTAATAGAAACTTCATAAGTTGCAAATTCTTATTTTAGAAGTTTATGTTACAAAAAGTTTAGGTTTTCACATTTCGAGTTATATGAGTCTTTTTATGAGATTACCGTTTCTCTCCCTTATTATGCTTAGCCTTTCATATTTTGTTATCAGTAGAGCTAAAACTTTTCTATATATCTTAACACACAGCGGTGATCTTGACTTGGCAATTCCATACGTGGGAACAGAAACATGGATCAAATCACTAAATTTGACAATTGACAGCGGTTGGCAACCATGGTCTGTTGAAGGCCAAGTTGCAGGGTTGGTTAACTAATAATTTTCATATAAAATTTTTGCGTTAATTAATCAGCTTTAGACATGCACTTAATGAATTTATGTTATGATTCTTTTGTAGATACTGGATGCGCTACATAGAAAGCATTTATAGTTTGACATATGCCACAGTGAAGGCAAGCATAATTTTCTGGAATATATTTTTCTGAATCAGTTAATTAATTGAGGAGATAATTAATTCCATAGCGGTGTTTTTTTCGTGCAGGGAGGGGGCCATACTGCTCCAGAGTACAAGCCTAAAGAATGTTTAGCCATGATCCGCAGGTGGCTAGCCTTATACCCTATGTGAACTATGTTTTATCCTATACACCATGTCAACAACTATATTTAGGCGTTTGATTTAGAGAATATTATATTACTAAAAAAGTTATATTAATGAAAAAATAGATTACTTTAAAGATTATTGAAAATGTTATATTAAATATATTTGGTTAGATTGGAATAAATTGGTAAGTACAAATAACTAATATGTTTGGTTAAAAGGATTAAAAGAATTCTGAGAGAAATTTTTTACTGAATTGCTATTCTTTTTTAATATTATTATTATAATAAAATTATTATTGTTAATAACTATATATGTGATGTTTGGAATCTTTCGATATGTATTTATTTCTTTAATTTAATCTTGTTTTTTTTTTTAAGTATGCCTTAATATTTGTTGTTTAAGATTAATTACATGAAGGAACTAGCTATGGTGGTTGAAGAAATACAAAGATAAAGTGGAAAGATTCCAGAAGTGAATTTCTTCAATACTGATTAAGAGTGAGTTTCTACTGCTTTTTTTTAATGTAAGTTCAGAGAAAGAGTAAAGTTGCTCTTTTAAGAAGACGAGCAACTAACTTACCATGAAGAAAACTACTAACACCAAAACTACACCGTTTAACATGAAGGCAAGCTACACCTTATTGATTCAGCAAATGATAGATTGACCCTTAATCTTTAACATATTAACATTCCCCCTTAAACTGGAGTAGGTAAACTACCAGTTTACCATATCAACATTCCCCCTTAAACTGGAATAGGTAAATTTCCAGTTTAGCTTTTACTACCAAGACCTTTTAAAATTGTCATTCTGAATCAGCTTAGTTGTTCATTCTGAATCAGCTCAGCTATAGCAATATTTTGCACACATTTTTCAGTCTGAAAAGAAAAATGAGATCCAATAACTTGTGTATTCATAGAATGAGTGGCAAATGGTGAATTGCCAGTTTGCAATGCTCCATTATATGTAGAACTAAACCTGTGATAGCATTGAATTGTTGAGTGGCCAGGTTTGTTGCAGACTTGACAGATCAGTCTATTTCTGTTATTGTTCGAACATCTGCCCCTTCCATAAGGCATGAATCCAGGAGGTCTAGGACTGAAAATATTACCTCTAGTGGGTGAGTAAGGAAGCTGATTTGGAGTAGATGTGTAATTGGGGTTTGGCATAGTATAAGGTTGTGAAAAATGGGGATTTTCGAGGGATATTAGTGAAAGGACAAAATTATGGAATGCTGAAGGAGGTTTATCAGTGTCATGACTTTGTTGAGGACTGAAATTTCTGGTCCTAGGTGTATCTCTAGGATTTTTCACTATTGTTTTTGGTTGCTATATGGATAGAACTACTGTAAAGGTCAACTGAATTGCAATTTTCCAATCTGATCTCATATTTCTACAGTAGAAACTAAGCTTCTTGAAGTGTTACAAAGCAACCTTTGACTCTAATCTGGAGGTAAAAGTTACGACTACAGGATCATATTCAGATCCTAATCCATCAAGGACATATTGCAACAAGTCTTCATCCGAGACTATTAGACCACTGGCTGATAGACTCTCAAGAATTTCTTTCATTTTCTTTATATAGTCTCCTATACTGAGATTATATTTCTGAGTGCTTTGCAAAAGATTCTTGAAATGCAAGGCTCGAGCCTTAGAGTCCATAATAAACTCATTTTCTAGAACCTTCCAGATTTTAGTAGAATGCCTACACTTAGAGACATTGCTAAACACACTTTCAGAGATGGATGCTAGCAACCAGCTGACTAAAAATTTGTCAGTTCTTTTCCACATAACATAGTTAGGATTGATTTTGTCCCTAACATGCACATTTTCTCTTTAAATTCTCTATTGATTTGACCTAGATCATCATCTATATTCGAGTCATCTAAAATAAGAGGAGAAGGACATTTGATTTTACCAAGTAAGTGATCTTCCAGCTCGTGTGAACCTACTGCAAGCAGAACTTGAGAGCTCCAAAACCTATAGTTGTCACGAGTAAGCTTTGGATTAATCACTTGTAGACTTGAAGCAATTGCTGAGGTTGACTAATTGAGAGTTTCTCTGAGCATTTCCTCAATACTATTAGGCATTTTAGAGGAAGAAAGACCAGGTGTTTTAACTTTTGATGATTGAGCTATTGACGCTTGTTAGAAGCTCTGATACCATGATAGAATTTGAGGTGGGCTTGACTCCTCACCCAATAAGGCCTTGTTGAATGGGAGGATTACCCCCTCTTATAAACCAGTAGGCTCAAGCGTGCTTAGTCGATGTAGGACTCCAACACTCCCCCTCACGGTCAAGCCCATATGTTGGATCATGCTTATTGATGGAGGTAGTTGTTGGCTCTAACTCCTCACCTATCTGGTTAAGCACTCAGCCCAACTGAACTGGACTCTAATACCATGAAAAATATGAAGATAAAGCGAGAAGCTTCCAGAAATGAATTTCTTCAATATTGATTAAGAATGGAGTTTCAACAACTTTTTTTTAAAGGTAAGTTCAGAGAAAGAGTAAAGTTGCTCTTTTAAGAAGACGAGCAACTAACTTAACATGAAGAAAACTACTAACACTAAAACATAAAGGCTCTACTCCGGGTCAATTGGCTCTACTCCATTATCTCAGAATCAATGTTTCATCATATAGCTAAATGCAGCACTTCATATGAAATCTAGAACATTTTAGAACCTTATTTTTAGTAAGTATCTAAGGCTAGGACTTTGCACTTAAGAAATCGTTTACAAACTACTAAGAAAGAAGCTTATAGTGTGAGTGTATATGTGTTGAAAATGAAAGAGTTGGGAGACGAATTAGTAGCAAGTGGCGTGAATTTAACAGATGAAGAGATTTTGCTATATATATTGGATGGTTTGGGGCCGCAGTATGATGTCGTGGTGGCGAATTTGCTGTCCACAAGTAGTCAAACGACATTACAAGAGGTGCAATTCGTACTCCATAAACATGAGATTAGACTCAAGAGACAGAGAAATTCATTATCAAGCTTTCATGAACAAATGGCTTCTACTCTTTTGGTCTCCAAGCAAAATCCAAATGAATTTTCCTTAGTCTTGCAACACATTTGAAATCTTGCAAATATTGGTGCAAATACTGGAAATCTTGGACTTCTTGGTTCAAGTGCTAGAAATTGTTGGTCAAGGACATAATTTTATCAAAAACAAAAATGGCAACTGAAATTTAACTCAAGAGAAAAAACATTAGGGATGATGAAGTTGACAAAGAAATTTAAAAGGAAAAATATTAGAGAAGGACAATTATGAAATGAAATATAGGATATTTACAAATTCAATTTTTAAAATACTTTTAATTATTATTGGGGCTTAAAAAAAATTGTTGTTGGGTCTCAAATAACACCACTCTTTTATATACATACATAATACATACATACATACATATATATATATATATACAAGCCTAAAATATACGAATAATGGTCCAAAATAAATAGCATATCGAAAATGGGTCAAATTGAAGGTTTGGACCGTCTATGGCTCAAACGTGAAAACTCTAGCCGGAGGGAGTGAGGCCCAAAAATGAGTTGAAAACTTATTAATATAAAAAAGCACTTGGCGTTGGACGTGGCAAATGCAGGGAAAATGTCTGTAACAAACCATAGTAGCTTGTCTTTCGCTCCAAGTAAATTTTAAATGGCTAAATAATAGGAGATTAACTTCTCCTCCAATCAGTGGCAGATCCAGGAATTTCACTCGATAGGGGCAACAAAAAAAAAAAAAAAAATTAAAACCAATCATATCCATACTTTTTTTTATATAAGGATGAGCTTCAACAAAAAGTTATAAAATATAAATAAATATCTTAAAAACACAATATTCATAAAAATAAAACAATTTTTCTACAATTGTCCTCAATGAGTTTTCATATTCTGAAAACGTTGGATAATCATCTTATCGTCAATTATATTACATACATCTTTCTCAATATAAGTGACCAAGCAATCATTCATCCATTGATCTCTCATTCGATTGCGTAACCAACTTTTCACAAGATTCATTGCAGAAAAAACCCTTTCAACGATTGAAGTTTCAACTGGTAAAACCAATGCAAGTTTCACAAGCTTATACACCAACAGATACAAAATGTCATTTTTAAACCAAAGTAAATTTTTAGCCAAATCACCAATTCATTGTAACTCATCAAATTCATCACAAAAACATATGTTAATAACATAAGTCTCAACCTAGTTCTTAAGTACCATCAACTTAGTGCAAAAAAAAATTAGATGGATAAAACTGGGCAAAATGGATCAATTTTATGCTTGTCAAAAGCAGAGAATCAATTACCTGGATCTAAACATGCCATACAAAGAAGCAACTTAGTACTAACCTCATTGCAACAAGTGTTAAGTTCTTGAAGTTGCATATCTATCACAGTATAAAACAATTCAACTCGATAGTGATGCAAACTTGTCATGTACTCAACTCTTCATCATGGACGCCCTCAAATTGCAAACATGTCATCCATATTCAAAATGGTAATATCATGCTTTTGACAAAATGAAGAAGCTTCACTCAACAAAGATTCCCATCCTTCATCTCTCAACAATTGTAACAGTTGTCTAGAAACTTTGACTACGGCTATAGCATTTACAATGTCTTGATGTTTTCTCTGCAATTCTTGTGACAACTCATTAGTAATTGCCAATATACTTTTCATCATCTTCAAGCTAAATGCAGAATAAAAGGAATAGATTAAATCTAATAGATTACATACTTCACCCCTTTGTTCAAGATTTAAACCATCTTCTTTAATAACCTCAAGCACATCACCCACTGAGGAGAACAAAAGGATTAAATTGATTAGTGTATAATAATACAAGCCCCAACGTGTATCACTAGCTCGTTTTAGACTTGTCTCTTAATTCAAACCTCGTCCCTTGCTAACTTCACCAATTTCTAGTGCTTCAACAAGTTTACTAACTTAGCTTTCCCGAAGCATGTCTTGACGCTTGCATGAACCTCCAACAATATTTATCAAATTAGCAACCAAGCTGAAAAATGAAGCAATAGAAATGTGATTTTTTACAACGGCTACTAGTGTCAATTGAAGTTGGTGAGCAAAATAGTGAACATAATAAGCATATTCATTCTCCCTCAAAATCAAACTTTTTAGACCATTAAATTCTCCTGCATATTACTTGCCCCATAAGAACCTTGTCCACGTAATCTTGACAAACTCAATCCATGCTTACAAAATAATAACTCAAAAGCCATTTTAAGTGATACTGTAGCTATGTCACTAACATGTACAATGCCAAGAAAACGTTTAAGCACATGACTCTTTTTATCTACATAATGTATGGCAATTTAGCCATTTGTTCTTTAATTGACACATCACAAGACTCATCAATCAAAACTAAAAAGATATCATCTCCAAGATCACTAATGATAGCCTTTGTGGTTTCATTTGCCGTAGCATTCACAATATCTTTTTGAATCACTAGTGCTATCAATTTAAGATTCTCAGGTGCATTCTTCAAAACAACACTCTTAAAATGTTCATTGTGCTGAGCTAGAAAATGAAGAAGTCCGAGAAAATTACCTTGGTTCTTTGAGTCTTTAGTTTCATCATGACCACGAAATGTCAATCCTTGACGCAAACGAAATCTAATGCAAAAACATTGGATGCAGACAGCAAGTTTGATATTCAATCTGAACTTGATCTGATTTCTTAGAAAGAGTCACTTCGATATGTTGCTTTTGATTAATTAAATTCACACAAATCTTTCGTGCTTGGTTATGAGCACTATTTGGCTTGCCAACATGAATTTGAAAGCATTCTAGTTTCTTCCACTTACGAAAACCCTCACTGACAAAAGCATCACTACCAGCTTGGCTTATAATGGCAGGTCTGAAAAGATAACAACACGAGCAGTTTGCAGCATTTTTGGTCACACTATACTCATGCCAATTGCCATACACACCAAACCAAGTAGGATTAAATTGACTATATCCTTCTCCAAATTTTTCAGAAATGCATGATTTTGAGGTTGGCAACAACTCTTTGCAAGTAAAATCTTCGAATTGCATCCCCATAATTAAGATGATAATAATTGATTTTAGCTCGTAGAGTTGGATTAGACGGAAGATCTTTCAAGATGGCTTCTAGTTCTACATGACTTTCCTTTAATGGATCATTTTCTTTATCATTGGCTTAATTTTTTTTTACTAATGAGATGATTGGTCTATTGTTGAGTTTCTTTTGAGAAATTTATCCATATTGCACACCGAATAAGAAGTTTTAACAAATAAAACAATAAGAAATGGTACAAGAATAATAACCCATAGTGATCTACATACATAGTAATGGAAAGATAATAAGACATACATAGTAACCCATAGTAATTTACATACATAGTAATGGAAAGACAATAAGAATATGATATTTTGTGGGTTTGAAATTCCTTTTAGACTCATTTAACATGAATCATGCATATTTATAGAAAAAAGAAGTCAACTCTTTTTAAAATGTCCCAAAAATAAAGATGAATAAATTATAAACGATAAAAATCTAGGTGTAGTTACTTACTCAACATAAAAACAAATAATTCTTGATTTATGCATGTCATTTTATAATTCTTCAAGAATGGGAAAAGAAAAAATTCATAGGAAAGGTTAATATTTGATTTAGTCAAGTAATTTAATGAGGATGAAAGAAAATATACGTAAAAAATGATTGCTCAAGCTAATCTTTACAAACAATAAACAATTAGATGTTTATGTTGATAAAGTTAAAAAAGTTTTTGATATTCTCAACATTGAAAGTTTTAATTACTTTACCAAGGGAATTAAACCTAAGCGAAAAGGGTTGCTAAGTTGATTTTAAGAGTCATTTTATCATAAACACAAAGCAATCAAAATGAACCAAAATAAAGAACACCAGGTTTTTACATGGTTTGTCAAATTGCCTACATCCATGGGACCAAATCCAGAATGAAGCGAATCTACTAAGATATACTTTTCAGTTCAATTACAAAGCCAAAGACTATGCCTTAATTGCAAGAACACCCCCTATTTTGCAACACTTCAATCTATACCCTTTGGTCAAACTACATACTACCATAGCTAGCTCCAAGTACACGAAACCACCTGGTCAGCCTTGAGCTCCTCTCAAGGTACAACAACGAAGATCAACTTTGGTTGAACAATGAAATTTTTCTAGAGCTGAGGAAGAAAAATGAAACACAATTCTTGAAAAGAAAAATGGGCTTTGATTAACTAAAAAAGTAACTAAATTATGACTATTATATACTCAGCCATTACAAGAATGATGAATGAAATGGTGAGTTTTAAACATCTTAAAAAATCACCGTTTTAATATAAAGCAAGCAACATTTCAAACTTTACAAACACACCCCCATTGACTTTGACTTTTCATTTTACAAAGCAAGCTCAGATTAAGCTTAGATTTGAAGAACTTCTTGCAACCTTGTTCTGCTTAATATCTTCCCTTAAATAAGACTCCCTGACTGACTTCTTCTTTGCTCAATAATACCCTTTAAACAGGAGCTTTTAACATATTTAGCTCTTAGTAACATATTGACTCATTCTTCTCATCCTTACCTGATATCTTCCCTTAAACTGAACTTACTTACACACAACTTAGTTATGCAATACTTTGTAATACATCAGCACATTCAACAACACATGATACAAGTTTGCATACCTCTTTCTACAGCATATAGGTTTCTAACTTTTATCAAGCCTCAATTGCTCATCATATGCCAAAAACACAACAACTCACAGACTCATCAGATAATAACTCATTCCAAATCTAACTCTTCAAACTTGTTTGAGATTATATCAACAAGTGCAAATTGGATAGCTTGTTCAAGTTTAGGAACTACCTACAACTTAGCCCGAAGAAACTGAAACCTGCCACTAGGAAGAGCCTTTGTAAAAACATCAGCAATTTGATAGTCAATAGAAATGTACTACACAGACAGCTTCTTTCAATGGCTAACTTTCTCACATAGTGCACATCTATCTCTATGTGCTTTGTCCTAGCATGAAAAACAGGATTCGTAGACAAAGCTCCTACACTCATGTTATCACACCATAAAACAAGAGTTTTATTTATGGGAATGTCAAGTTCTATAAAAGGGTGTTGAATCTTGACAACTCAGTTGCTGTCTGGCTAAGGGATCTATATCAGCTTCTGTGGAGGACAACGACACTTCCTTTTGCTTCCTGGAACTCCACTGCACCAAGTTGCTTCCAAGAAAAATGTTGTAACCAATGGTAGATCTTATATCATCCACACCAACCCAATCAGCATCTACAAAACCTTGTAGTATGTATCCTGAATTATTTTAAAACAATAACCCATGTTGAATACTCCCTTTTATGTACCGAATGACCCTTTTACAGGCAGTCCAATGAGCAACAGTTGGGGACTGGAGAAATTGACTTAGTTTGTTTACAGAGTAGGCTAGATAAGGTCTGGAGTGAGTAAGATATTGCAGCCCACCAATAACACTTCTGCAAAGAGATGGTTGGTCAAAGAATTCACTATCTTCTTTTCCTAGCTTTACACCTTAAGCCATTGCTGTATTGCAAGGTTTGCACTCAGCTATTGCAGCTTTGACAAGCAACTCTTGAGCATATTTAGATTGAGTCAGAAGTAATGTAGAATCATTTTGATGGACCTCAAAGCCAAGAAAGTATTGTAAGGCTCCTAAATGCTTCAAGGCAAACTGTCTATTAAGGTCAGCAATAATCTGAGTAATTAAACAAGAATCAGATCATATGATGAGTATATCATCAATGTATACTAGAAGATATATCACTTGTATGCCCTTTTTCATGAAGAAGAGACTTGTGTCAAAAACTGAGTTGGTAAAACCCCATGAGACCAGAGCATTTTTTATTTTTTCAAACCAAGCTCTACGAGCTTGTTTCAAGCCATTCAAAGCTTTGTGAAGTTGGTGTAACACCCACATGGAGGTATGTAATTTAATTTATGTTTTTATACCCTTAGTTGAATTTTGTTAAAGTTATTTTGAGAAAAATGTGAAGAAAATCCCTTAAACTTTCATTAGGGATAAAATGGTATTTTCTCTCAAAATTAGTTGAAAAATTGGGGAGTGAAAAGAGGTAGAATTTCATAGAGAATGCAATAAAAATGAGGGCATTATTGTAATTGACTAAGGGACATAGATGAAATTTCCAAGAAAGAGCAAGGGCAAAATGGGAAGGCATGTGTTAATTGTAAGATAATAAGGGTTTGCGTTTAGAAAACCCTTCATTTTTTTCTTCTCCACCGCCATTCCCATTTACCACTTCCTCTCAACTCTTCTTTCAATATTTCAAGAATTTTATAGGGCTTTTTGAGTAGTTTGGGGTAGAAAGTTAATCTAAGGCATCCTAAGGTAAGGATTCTTGCTTTAGATGTGAAGGTTTACTTATATATGTATATTGAAGTCTTATGGTTTTATTGTTTAAAGTTGTAGAGAAGAGACAAGCTATCAAAGGAAAGGAAAAGTGTTAGTGAAATCTCTCCATTACAAGGTAAGTAAATCCAACCCAAGTTGAGATTTGAGAAACCCTTTGAGTAGAAATTGAGTAGAGATTTATGTATGTATAAGTATGTTATGTTATTGAGATGAGTTGAGATGAATATTTGCTTTGTGGTTGTTGAATACACTTCAATTATGAGAAGTGTTGTTGAGTGATAAGAATGTAGTTTGAGATGAAATTAAAAGAATTGGAGAAGTATTGTGGGAGTGTTTGTGCTGTGGGGTTATGGTGATGATACAAGAGAGTTTTTCTTGCATTTTGGATGGTTTAGGAAACAAATTGAATGATAATTAAATTAGAGTTTGTTTAGGCACAATTGTTGTTTAATGAAATGCCTAAGTGTGAACATGTTACCATGGTTGCCCTGTCACAGTCGTGACCTTCTGAGTGATTTTTGGGCATCTTACAAATTTAACTAGGTTGAGACCAAAACGGAAAAGTTGTAGCCCTATCTCTATGCTTTAAAACAAGACCAAACTCATAGCAATCTGATGTATATAACTCAAGTTACACCTTCTTGAGTTTGACCTGTGCATAATGACTGTCTTGATGCAACATCACATTTGTGCATTTCATAAGTGCATTAAGTAAGAAATTTTAAGCATGAACCATCCTTATATATTAATTGTGCATTGAGAAGTAGCTTGAGACAGAGTAGAGAACTTTGTGAATGAACTACTCTAAGAGTAGAGAGAATGAGAAAAACACAAAGAGCAAGTTGGTGCTTTGTGAACTCCACCCGGTAGTCACGAAGAGTGAGTTGGTGCTTTGTGAACTCCACCGGCTGTGCCTCCAGTAAGATAAGGCCGTGACATTCAAGTGAGAAAGAATAAAGAGAGAATGAGTAGAGTCACGAAGAGCGGGTTGGTGCTTTGTGAACTCCACCCGACCGTGCCTTCGGTAAGATGAGGCCGTGACTTACAATAGAAAATTAATAAAAAAGAGCTGTGTGAAAGAGAAACAAAAGGAGAAAATAAATGAGACAAGAAGTGTGTAAGGAAAGAATTAAGAGAAAGAGTTACGGGGACAGACGAGTAGAGGATTTACTTACTGAGCATTATTTTTGTGCTCACCCCGTTGTTTTTCTCTGTGTTTAGAGGATCTAGGTGAGGACGCAATCGGATTGGCGTTGGCAAGCAAGGAGCAATAGCTACACTGTCCACTGTTTTTGATAACTTTTTGTAAAATGATATCTTATTTGGTAATAAGAATGTTTAAATGTAATAAATGAAAATTTTGGGCCCATCTACTTTTTTTGATATAAATGTATTTTACTTTATGTATTTCTATGAGTATCCTATTATAAAGGAGTTATTACAGTTGGCATACATGCTTGGGATATGAAACATCAATGAACCCTTCAGGTTGGACCATGAACACTATCTCTGTCTAGTTCCCATTTAGAAAAGCATTGTTTATATCAATTTGTTGGATGTCCCACTAATGATGTACAACTAGGGAGAGCATAACTCTGATGGTGGCAGGTTTAATCATAGGGGAAAAAATGTCAAAATAGCCAAGGCTTGGTGTTTGTCGAAACCCTCTTGCCACCAGCCTTTCTTTGTGTTTTTGCAAGGTACCATCAAACTTAAGTTTGGTTCTAAAAACCCACTTACACCTCACTAAGTTCATGCCTGATGCATATCCAAGTCTATTTTGCTGAAGGGCCTAAAATTCTTCCTGCATTGCAGTTTTCCACTCTGGTATACTCAAGGCTTTAGTAGCAGTTTCGGTTCAACTAGAATGTGATGAGTGGCCAGCAAACCTTGCTTTGTAGGTAGAGGAATCGACCTTTTGATCTAGTAATCATAGGGTGCTCATTGATAGTTGATGAAGTACGTATAGTAAAAGGTAAAAACCACTTCAAGTTGAATTCTAGTAGAATAATTTGAATAACTGTTGTGACTGGAAGTGTCACTTGATTAACTAGGTAATGTGTTTGACTAAGACCTTAGGATGTTCAACTCTAAACTACTAGATTCTGATACATTAGCAGGTTCCTCAGTTGATTCTAGTTCCTTTTGTGTGCCACACATATCAAACTCTAGATTCATAGGTGCTAAGGCAACAATCGAGATAAACTCTGAATCATGTGTTGTTGGGAACCTCGTATCTTGTGTTGATAATCTAGTAGCTATTTGATGACTAATAGCTTTAACTTCTTGTTTTGCAGTGACTCTAGTAGAAGGGATAAGATGTGAAAAATTCCAAGAAGTTGATCCAATAATGGAATTAGAAGCTGTAACTAAACTTGCATTATCATCATCCTTAAACAAGAAACATTTAAAACCATCTTTAAAAGGAAACTCGGTTTCATTAAATTTGGCTTGCTTAACAATGTAAAACTTGCCTGAGGAAGAAAGACACTTGTACCCCTTATGAGATGAACTATAACCTAAGAATACAAATTTTTCAATGTGGTAGGAGAGTTTATGTTTTTGATAAGGTCTGATGTAAGGGTAGCAACAACATCCGAAAACTTTAAACTCATTATAGATTGGTTCTTGTCCAAAAAGTTTCTGGAAAGGTGAGATATTGTCAATAGAAGCAGAAGGCAACCTGTTTACAAGGTACATAGCAATGGTAAAAGCTTGCCACCAAAAGCACAATGGCATGGAAGCATGAGCCAAGAGTGTTAGGCCAAATTTAGTTATGATTCTATGCTTCCTTTCTAGCCTTCCATTTTGTTGATAAAGGCAAGGACAAGGATGCCTAAATGTAATTCCATGAGTCTGTAGATAGCTTGAAAAGGACCTAAACTCTCCTCCCCAATCTGTTTAAAGACATTTTAATTTTGCATCTAGCTGCCTTTCAACAAGACAATGAAAATGAGAAAAGGCAGTAAAGGCTTCAAACTTCATTTTTAAAGGATAAATCCACACAAATCTATTATAATAATTCACAAACAACACATAATACTAATATCTTTCGGATGAGCACACTAGTGCAGGGCCCCATAAATCAAAGTAAACCCACTCAATAGGGCTTGTAGTCTTGGAATGTGACACAGGAAAAGAAGCTTGCTTTAGTTTTCCAAACTAACATGCTTCGCAAAATGGCATTTTATTTCCAAAAGTTCCACAAACATGTACTTTGTTCATTACATATTTCAGTGTTTTCTCTTGTGGATGTCCTAGTCTAGCATGCCACAGCTTTGTTCAACTAAGCTTTACATTTGAATCATCACACTACTACAATGGTTTTGACTATTATGACTTGTTGAACCACCAAGATTATTAGGAAACTTACTACTATCACTAGATACTATATAGCAAAGCAATCTCTTTTATTTGGAACTTGAGACAGTAGAGCAGATACGACTTGATCATCAAGACTAGAAATAGACGTAAGAAGAGACAATTGCAACTGATACAATCCATCCTTTAGTGAACCTTGAAGAAACACCCTTTGAGTGATCTTATCCTTTATCAAGCAATGATCACAATGAAATTTGACAACAACCTCATCATATTTACTCATTTGGGAAATGCTTAGAAAATTCTTGGCTAAATAAAATACACATAACATTCTTTTAAGATGTAATATTCGACGAAAATGAGAAGAGGATAGAAAAGTAGTTTCACTATGTGTGTGACAGAAACTGTTTGACCATTGCCAACTTGAACGTGTGAGCCTCCATGATAATTGTCTTTCATTACTAAATTATTTGGTTCAACTGTCATACGGTTAGTTGCACCTGACTATGCAGCTTTCTGCTCGTTTTGTCACCAAGTTATCAGCGAGATTGACTCTGTTGGCTCTCTAAACATAGTATTGATTATACCAAAAAAAAAAGATACAAAACTAGTGCTCGATTCAGCAACAATCGAGACCCATCACTGGTGGCTAAAAAAACTGAGTAAAACGCGATAGGTCTGGGGCTTTGTGCTCGTTTGTCATCGCTTTGCAACGAGATCGACTCGTTGGCTCTCTAAACATAGTATTGATTTTACGAAAAACAAAAGGATCCAAAACTAGTGCTCGAATCACCCACAATCGAGACCCATTACTGGTGGCTGGAAAAACTAAGTAAAACAACATATAGACCCAATGGGGCTTTCTGCTTGTTTTGTCATCAGGTTTTGGACGAGATCGACTCTGTTGGCTCTCTAAACATAGTATTGATTATACCAAAAACAAAAAGATCCAAAACTAGTGCTCGATTCAGCCAAAATCTAGACCCACATTATGGTGGTGAAAAAGCGTAATAAACGGCGTATAGGCCCATGCGGTCTCGTCGCTTTTGTCACGGGTGTTATCGGCGAGATTGACTCTGTTGGCTCTCTAAACATAGTATTGATTATACCAAAAACAAAAAGATCCAAAACTAGTGCTTGAATTCAGCAACAATCGAGACCCATTACTGGTGGCTAAAAAAACTGAGTAAAATGGCGTATAGGCCCTCCCCATGGGGTTTCTCGCTCTTTTGTCATCGGGTTTTCCGAACAAGATCGACTGCGGCTCTCTAAACATAGTATTGATTATACCAAAAACAAAAAAAATCCAAAACTAGTGCTCCAATCACCCACAATCGAGACCCATTACTGGTGGCTTAAAAAACTGAGTAAAACGGCGTATAGGCCCTATGCGGCTTTCTGGTCATTTTGTCATCAGGTTTTTGATGAGATCGACTCTGTTTGCTTTCTAAACATAGTATTGATTATAACAAAAAGAAAACGCTTGAAAAATAGTGCTCGATTCACCCACAATCGAGACCCATTATTGGTGGCTAAAAAAGCCCGAGTAAAGCAGGCGTATAGGCCCTACATGCGACTTTACGCTTTCGCCCCTTTGCCATAAGGTTTTCGGCGAGATCAACTCTGTTGGCACACTAAACATAGTATTGATTATACCAAAAACAAAAAGATCTAAAACTAGTGCTCGAATTACCCACAATCGAGACCCATTACTAATGGCTGAAAAATCTGAGTAAAAGCAGAGTATAGGCTCTATGGGGCTTTCTGCTTGTTTTCTCATCAGGTGTTTGGCGAGATCGATTCTGTTGGCTCTCTAAACATAGTATTGATTATGCCAAAAACAAAAAGACCAAAAAACAGTGCTCGATTCACCCACAATCGAGACCCACTACAAGTGGCTGAAAAATCTGAGTAAAATGGCATATAGGCCCTATAAGGCCTTCTGCTCGTTTTGTCATCAGGTTTTCGATGAGATTGACTCTGTTGGCTCTCTAAACATAGTATTAATTATACCAAAAATAAAAAGATCCAAAACTATTGCTCGAATCACCAACAATCGAGACCTATTACTAGTGGCTAAAAAAACTGAGTAAAACGGCGTATATGCCCTATGGGCCTTTTTGCTCGTTTTGTCATCAGGTTTTTGACGAGATCGACTCTGGTGGCTCTCTAAACATAGTATTGATTTACGAAAAACAAAAGGATCCAAAACTAGTGCTCGAATCACCCACAATTGAGACCCATTACTGGTGGCTGAAAAAACTAAGTAAAACAGCATATAGACCCTATGGGGATTTCTGCTCGTTTTGTCATCAGGTTTTGGACGAGATCGACACTGTTGGCACTCTGAACATAGTATTGATTATACCAAAAATAAAAAGATCCAAAAGTAGTGCTCGATTCAGCCAAACCACAATCGAGACACATTACTGGTGGTTGAAAAAAGCCGAGTAAACGGCGTATAGGCCCATGCGTCGCTCGCTTTTGTCACGAGTTATTTTTCGGCGAGATTGACTCTGGCTCTCTAAACATAGTATTGATTATACCAAAAACAAAAAGATCCAAAACTAGTGCTTGAATCAGCAACAATCGAGACCCATTACTGGTGGCTAAAAAAACTGAGTAAAATGGCGTATAGGCCCTATGGGGCTTTCTGCTCGTTTGTCATCAGGTTTTCGACAAGATCGACTCTGTTGGCTCTCTAAACATAGTATTAATTATACCAAAAACAAAAAAATCCAAAACTAGTGCTCCGATTCAGCCAAAATCGAGACCCATTACTGGCGGCTGAAAAAACTGAGTAAAACGGCGTATAGGCCCTATGCGGCTTTCTAGTCATTTTGTCATCAGGTTTTTGATGAGATCGACTCTGTTTGCTTTCTAAACATAGTATTGATTATAACAAAAAGAAAACGCTTGAAAAATAGTGCTCGATTCACCCACAATCGAGACCCATTATTGGTGGCTAAAAAAACTGAGTAAAACGGCGTATAGGCCTTATCGCGGGACTACCGCTCGTTTTGCCATAGGTTTTCAACGAGATCACTCTGTTGGCTCTCTAAACATAGTATTGATTATACCAAAAACAAAAAGATCAAAACTAGTGCTCGATTCACCAAATCGAGACCCATTATGCATGAAAAATCCCCCTCGAGTAAAGCGTGATAGGCCCTCTATAGGGCTTTCTGCTTGTTTTCTCATCGGTGTTTGGCGAGATCGATTTTGTTGGCTCTCTAAACATAGTATTGATTATACCAAAAACAAAAAGATCCAAAAACAGTGCTCGATTCACCCACAATCGAGACCCACTACTTGGTGGTGCCCCCAAAAAATCAGTAAAATGGCATATAGGCCCTATAAGGCCTTCTGCTCGTTTTGTCATCAGGTTATCGATGAGATTGACTCTGTTGGCTCTCTAAACATAGTATTAATTATACCAAAAACAAAAAGATCCAAAACTATTGCTCGAATCACCAACAATCGAGACCTATTACTAGTGGCTGAAAAAACTGAGTAAAACGGCGTATATGCGCTATGGGCCTTTTTGCTCGTTTTGTCATCAGGTTTTTTACGAGATCGACTCTGTTGGCTCTCTAAACATAGTATTGATTATACGAAAAACAAAAGGATCCAAAACTAGTGCTCGAATCACCCACAATTGAGACCCATTCTGGGTGGTCGAAAAACTGAAGTAAAACGGAGATATGCCCCACTACGGCTTTGCTCGTTTGTCATCGTGGGTTTTCAACGAGATCGACACTGTTGGCTCTCTAAACATAGTATTGATTATACCAAAAATAAAAATATCCAAAACTAGTGCTCGATTCAGCCCACAATCGAGACCACATTCATTCGGTGGTGAAAAAAGCCGAGTAAAATGACGATAGGCCCTATCGCGCTCGCCTCTTTGTCACAGAGTTATCGGCGAGATCGACTCTGTTGGCTCTCTAAACATAGTATTGATTATACCAAAAACAAAAAGATCCAAAACTAGTGCTCGATTCAAGAACCAATCGAGACCCATTACTGGTGGCTGAAAAAACTGAGTAAAACGGCGTATAGGCCCTATGGGCTTCGCTCGTTTTGTCATCAGGTTTTCAACAAGATCGACTCTGTTGGCTCTCTAAACATAGTATTGATTATACCAAAAAGAAAAAAAATCCAAAACTAGTGCTCAATTCACCCACAATCGAGACCCATTAGTGGTGGCTGAAAAAACTGAGTAAAACGGCGTATAGGCCCTATCGGCTTTACGTCGTTTTGTCATCGGGCGTTTTCACGAGATCGATCTGTTGGCTCTCTAAACATAGTATTGATTATGCCAAAAACAAAAAAGAAAACCCTAGTGCTCGATTCACCCACCAAAATCGAGACCCATTACTTAGTGGTGAAAAATCACGAGTAAAGCGGCGTATAGGACCCTATAGGCTTTCTGCTCGTTTTGTCATCAGGTTTTCGGCGAGATCGACTCTGTTGGCTCTCTAAACATAGTATTGATTATAAAAAACCAAAAAGATCCAAAACTAGTGCTCGATTCACCCATAAATCGAGACCCTATTCTTGGTGGTGAAAAAAGCAGGTAAAACGGCGTATAGGCCTATAGGCTTTCTGCTCGTTTTGTCATCAGGTTTTCAACGAGATCGACTATGTTGACTCTCTAAACATAGTATTGATTTTATGAAAAACAAAAAGATCCAAAACTAGTGCTCGATTCACCCACAATCGAGACCCATTATTCGGTGGTCGAAAAACTAAGTAAAACAGATATGACCCTCCATGATTTCTCTGCTTTTGTCATCGTTTTGAACGAGACGACATCTTGGCACTCTGAAACATAGTATTGATTATACCAAAAAATAAAAAGATCCAAAAGTAGTGCTCGATTCAGCCAAAATCGGAGACCCACATTATCGGTGGTGAAAAAAGCCGAGTAAAACGGCACGAGGCAGGCCCTATGCGGCTCGCTTTGTCATCGGTGTTTTCACGAGATGACTCTGTTGGCTCTCTAAACATAGTATTGATTATACCAAAAACAAAAAAGATCCAAAACTAGTGCTCGATTCAGCCAAAATCGAGACCCATTCTTGGTGGTCGGGGGAAAAACCGAGTAAAACAGATGAGGCCCATGCAGGCTTTCTACTCGTTTTGTCACTGTTAGTTTTCAAGCAGATCGACTCTGTTGGCTCTCTAAACATAGTATTGATTATACCAAAAATAAAAAGATCCAAAAACTAATGCTCGATTCACCAACAATCGAGACCCATTCTTGGTGGTCGAAAAAAGCGAGTAAACGGCGATAGGCCTATGCAGGCTTTCTGCTCGTTTTGTCATCAGGTTTATCGAGATTGACTCTGTTGGCTCTCTAAACATAGTATTGATTATACCAAAAATAAAAAGATCCAAAACTAGTGCTCGATTCAGCCAAAATCGAGACCCATTATTGGTGGGAGAAAAAACCGAGTAAAGCAGGCGTATAGGCCCTGTGGCTTTACGCTCGTTTTGTCATCGGGAGGGGTTTTTGCGAGATCAACTCTGTTGGCTCTCTAAACATAGTATTGATTATACCAAAAACAAAAAGATCCAAAAACTAGTGCTCGATTCACCCAAAATCGAGACCCATTACGGTGGTGAAAAAAGCCCCCGAGGTAAAGCGGCGTATAGGCCCTATGCCCCCGCTCGTTTTGTCATCGGTTTTTGCGAGATCGACTCTGTTGGCTCTCTAAACATAGTATTGATTATACCAAAAACAAAAAAGATCAAAAACCCCCTGGTGCTCGATTCACCCACAAAATCGAGACCCATTCTGTAGGTGAAAAAAGCAGTAAAACGGCGTATAGGCCACATGGGCTTTCTGCTCGTTTTGTCATCAGGTTTTCAACGAGATCGACTCTGTTGGCTCTCTAAACATAGTATTGATTATACCAAAAAAAGATCCAAAACCAGTGCTCGATTCACCCAAAATCGAGACCCATTACTTGTGGCTGAAAAAATTAGTAAAACAACGTATAGGCCCTTATGGGCGTTTACGCTGTTTTGTCATCGGGTTTTCAAGAGATCGACTATTGGCTCTCTAAACATAGTATTGATTATACCAAAAATAAAAAGATCCAAAAGTGGTGCTTGATTCAGCCACAATCGAGACCCATCTGGTGGTTTGAAAAAAGAGTAAAGAAAACGGCATATAGGCCCTCTTCGGCTTTTTGGTGCGTTTGTCATCAAGTTTTCAACGAGATCGACTCTGTTGGCTCTCTAAACATAGTATTGATTATAACCAAAAATAAAAAGATCAAAAGCTCCAAAAAAGTAGTCTGCAGATTCAGGCCAATCAATCGAGACCCATTATTACCTGGTGGTTGAAAATTTATAAAAAGCAGGGTAAAGCTCGACATATAGGCCCATCCCTATAAAACGGGCTAGCCTCGTTTGTCATCAGGGTTTTTACCCCCGGCTGGGAGGGATCTGACTCTTGGTTGGCTTCTAAACATAGTATTGATTATACCAAAAAGGGGGAAACCCCCGCTCCAAAACAAAAATAGTGCTTTCGAATTCACCCACA
>CM047741.1:27318089-27337021 GCA_026225825.1 Pistacia integerrima | reverse complement strand
CCCTTTCCAAACCTTAAAAGGAACGACCGCTTCTTTCTTCTTGCATCTTAAATTGTCTTCTATGTGTGTGACCCTTAGGGCTCCTCATCATATCGGCAATGTATAGGTATTGCGATTAACACCCAATTAATCGTCTCCAACAATACACATTACTCCAAGATTGGCCCCTATTAAGGCATCATGGCCCCACCGATAGATTCTGGATTCAAAGGAAAGTAAGCTACACAACGATATGGTTACCGCTTCCGATTCCTTTCATCATACGCTTATCCTCGGACCCGGAGGACGAAGGCATAGAAATAAGTTGTCAACCTTCCGGTTAACTCTCGATATATTATTCGGCTTCGGACAATGACTGTTATTATAAACTGGATGAAAGCAACAACCCTCAATCCCACGTTTGCTACCCCGCTTTTAGCTGTCATTGCCATATACCCGAATTGCGGCCCGGGTGAGAATAACTTTCTCCTGCATCGGGAGGGTGATGAATCCTCTTGCAATCCACCATAGTCTTGATACACTTGATGCCAACCAATCCACCACCGTATTGACATCGAAAAGAAACTCGCAGTTAGGCTAGTGTCAAACTATACCAATCGGCACAAGGCACTCGGTGATCTCAAGTCTAAAGGATCACATGCACCACCATTCTTAGAGGATTTGTTCCATAGACACTAGGGTTACCAATCCATATGGGGAATCCTCTCCGGTGGTCACCAATGAACTTGGTCAGTAGTGTAATCGCCTACAACAAACACCCATGTGTTGCACCCGTTTGTCACCAAACAACCTTGAACAAGTGAGATCCACACCGGGTGCTTTCGAACCATTGTCGCCTTCAACACTTATGATAGCCTTTTTTAAACCGTATTATCTGCCCTCCTTAGTTCCGAATAACATCCCAGGGGCACGGACCGCTTTGTAGAATGGCCACCATATTGTGCTCATTAGGGTTCTCACTATCAAGATTTTAAACACTTGATACCTCGGGCACCGGCTTCTACCATTCTAAGGACATATATCAATACATATTGCAATAATAATGATTTACGCGATATAGAATAAAATGCCTTTTATTGATTAATGAACATTATTACAAAAGGGAGGTTCAAATTCTACAATTAATTGATTGGCTCTAGGGCATCCCCTACTCCTAACAACTTAAGGGCAACAAACCGATTTCCCCCACAATCGAGATCTATTATCGGTGGTTAAAAAACGAAAGGTAAAATGGGGTATCAGCCCATTATGCGGCTTTCTCTCCCCATCACTCACCTTAATCCACAAGAACTTTGATCCCGGGGCATATATGTAACTTCGGTGATTGATTATCATAAATGAAAACGCTAAAAACAAAGAGCTTCCGATTTTGCCACCAATCGAGATCTATTATCTGTGGCATAAAAAACCGAGACGGGGTATCACCATTACGCGGGCGGCTTTGCTTTTGTCATCGCTTTTTCAATGAGATCATCCTCGCTATATTTGTTGTAAACTTAGTATTGATATACCCGTTAAATAAAAAACGCTCAAAAACTAGTGCTCGATTTCCCAAAATCAGATCCATTACGGTGGCTAAAAACGAATGAAATGGGGTACGACCTTACGTCTTCTGGTTTTGTTATCACCAAAAATTTGAGTCATCCCATATGTAAACACAGATTGATTATACAAGGAAATTAAAACGCTCAAAAATAGTGCTCGATTTCCCCACAATCGAGATCCATTATCTGTAAAAAATCGAAAGTAAAACAAGTATCACCATTATACGGCTTTCTCGGGGCTTTGTCATCGCTTTTTCAACTAGATATATCTTGCTATATGCATAAACTTAATTTTGATTGTACCGTAAATTGAAAACGCTCAAAAACAAGAGCTCGATTTCCCGCCACAATCAAGATCTATTATCTTAATGGCTAAAAAAACAGAGTAAACGGGGTATTCGTACCATTACGCCCGTCACGGGTTTTGTCATGTTTTCAATGAGATCAACCCTCCTTCTATATGTGTAAACTCGGATTGACCATACGGAAAATTGAACGCTCAAAAACTAGTGCTCGATTTCCCACAATCGAGATCTATATCGTGGCATAAAAATCGAGTAAAATGGGTATCACCATTATGCGGTCATCAGCTTTTCAACTTTTAGATATATCTTGCTATATGCATAAACTCAATTTTGATTGTACAAAAATTGAAAAACCCTCAAAAAACAAGAGCTCAATTCGCACAATCGAGATCTATTACTCGGTGGAAAAAATCAAAGCAAAAGATGGTATCGGGGTACCATTATGCGGCATTTTTGCTCATTTTGTCATCACTTTTCAATGAGATCTCGCTATATGTGTAAACTCAGTATTGATTATACATAATTGAAAACGCTAAAAAATAGTGCTCGATTTCCCCACAATCGAGATCTATTATCAGTGGCTAAAAAACTAAGTGAAACAGGGTATCGACTCCCATATGCGGGTTTCTCTGTTTTATCATCACTTCGATGGATCGTCCTTGCTTATATGTGTAAACACGGTATTGATTATACAGGTAAAAGAAAATGCTAAAAACTAGTGCCTCGATTTCCCCACAATCGAGATCTATTATCGGTGGCTAAAAAACCGAGTAAAACGGTATCCCTCCCATTATCGGCTTTCTCGCTTTTGTCATCAGCTTTTTCAACTCGATCACTTGCTATATGCGTAAATTTAGTATTGATTATCAAGAAATGAAAACGCTCAAAAACAAGTGCTCGATTTCCTCACAATCAAGATATATTATTCGGTGGCAAAAAAATTATGTAAAACGGGGTATCAGACCATTATGTGGCTTTCTGCTCGTTTTGTCATCAGCTTTTCAATGAGATCAAGCCTTGCTATATGTCTAAACTCAGTATTGATTATACAAAAATGAAAACGCTAAAAAACTAGTGCTCGATTTCCCCACAATCGAGATCTATTATCGGTGGCAAAAAAACTAAGTGAAACAGGGTATTCCGCACCATTATGGCTTTCTACGGTTTTGTCATCACTTTTGAATGATCGATCACTATATGTGCAAACACGGTATTGATTACACGTAAATGAAACGCTAAAAAACTAGTGCTCGATTTCCCCACAATTCGAGATCCTATTATCGATGGCTAAAAAACAAAAGTAAAACGGGGTATCACATTATATGGCTTTCTCATTTTGTCATCAGCTTTTCAACTAGATCAGTCTTGCTATATGCGTAAACTTAGTATTGATTATCAAAAAATGAAAACGCTCAAAAACTAGTGCTCGATTTCCTCAAAATCGAGATCTATTATTCGGTGGCTAAAAAATTGAGTAAAACGGGGTGATCGGGACCATTATGCGGCTTTCTTTCGTTTTTTCATCACTTTTCTCAATGAGATCGCTCGCTATATGTGTAAACTCAGATTGACTTATACTGCAAAACTTGAAAACGCTCAAAAAACTAGTGCTCGATTTCCCCATAATCGAGATCCTATTATCGATGGCTAAAAACCGGGAGGTAAACGGGGTATCAGACCATTACTGCTTCACGGTTTTGTCACCACTTTTCAATGAGATCACTCCTGCTATATGCGTAAACTCAATATTGATAATAAAGAAATGAAAACGCTCAAGAACTAGCACTCATTTCCCAAAATGAGATCTATTATCGTGGGCTAAAAGCCCGAGTAAAGCGGGGTATCGCCCATTATCGGCTTTCTCGTTTTGTCATCACCTTTTCAACTACATCAGTCTGCTTATATGCGTAAACTTAGTATTGATTATCAAGAAATGAAAATGCTCAAAAACTAGTGCGATTTCCTCACAATCGAGATCTATTATTCGGTGGCTAAAAAATTGAGTAAACGGGTGTATCGGCATCCATTATGCGTCACTGCTTTTGTCATCAGCTTTTCAATGAGATCAATCTTGCTATATGTGTAAACTCAGTATTGATTATACAGAAATGAAAACGCTAAAAAACTAGTATTCGATTTCCCCACAATCGAGATCTATTATCGGTGGCTTAAAAACTAAGTAAAACGGGGTATCGTGGGCCATTATGCTTCTTCTTTGGTTTTGTCACCGGTTTTCAATGAGATCACTCCGCTTATATGTGTAAACTGAGTATTGATTATACAGAAATGAAAACGCTCAAAAACTAGCGCTCGATTTCCCCACAATCGAGATCTATTATCGGTGGCAAAAAAACCGAGTAACACGGGGTATTAGTCCATTATGCGGCTTTCTCTCATTTTGTCATCACCTTTTCAACATGATCACCCCCGCTTATATGTGTAAGCTCGGTATTGATTATACAAAAATGAAAACGCTCAAAAACAACGGCTCGATTTTGCCACAATCAAGATGTATTATCTTAATGGCTAAAAACCGAGTAAAACAGGTATCACCATTATGCGGCTTTTACGCTCTTTTGTCATAAGCTTTTCAATGAGATCAGTCCTGCTATATGTGTAAACTCAGTATTGACTATACAGAATTGAAAACGCTCAAAAAATAGTGCTCGATTTCCCCACGATCGAGATCCATTATCGGTGGCTAAAAAACTAAGTAAAAGCGGGTATCGACCATTATGCGGTTTTTTTGCTTTGGTTTTGTCATCGCTTTTTCAATGAAATCAGTCCCTGCTATATGTGTAAACTCAGTATTGATTATATAGAAATGAAAACGCTCAAAACTAGTGCTCGATTTCCCAATATCGAGATCTATTATCGGTGGCTAAAAAATCGAGTAAAACGGGGTATCAGTCCATTATGCGGCTTTCTGCTTGTTTTGTCATCAGCTTTTCAACTATATATATCTTGCTATATGTATAGGCTCAATTTTGATTATATGTAAATGAAAACGCTCAAAAACTAGTGCTCGAATTCCCCACAATCGAGATCTATTATCGGTGGCAAAAAACCTGCCTAAAACAGGGTATCAGACCATTATGCAACTTTCTGCTCAT
The DNA here is from genome assembly GCA_026225825.1 of Pistacia integerrima. NCBI lineage: Eukaryota > Viridiplantae > Streptophyta > Magnoliopsida > Sapindales > Anacardiaceae > Pistacia > Pistacia integerrima. Next base: position 27,332,059 of record CM047741.1, on the reverse strand, counting down.
TTTGTCATCAGCTTTTCAATGAGATAAGTCCTGCTACATGTGTGAACTCAGTATTGATTATACAGAAATGAAAACGCTCAAAAACTAGTGCTCGATTTCCTCACAATCGAGATCTATTATTCGGTGGCTAAAAAATTGAGTAAAACGGTGTATCAGACCATTATGCTACTTTCTGCTCCTTTTGTCATCATCTTTTCAATGAGATCAGTCCTATTATATGTGTAAACTCAGTATTGATTATAAAGAAATGAAAACGCCCAAAAGAAAGAGCTCGATTTCACCAGATCGAGATCTATTATCTTGTGGCTAAAAACCGAAGTTAAACGGGGTATCACCCATTATGCGGCTTTCGCTCATTTTGTGATCGGCCTTTTCAATGAGATCAGTCCTTGCTATATGTGTAAACTCAGTATTGACTATACAGAAATGAAAACGCTCAAAAACTAGGGCTCGATTTCCCCATAATCGAGATCCATTATCCTATGGCAAAAAAACTGAGTAAAACGGGGTATCAAACCATTATGCGGCTTTCTGCTTATTTTGTCATCAGCTTTTCAATGAAATCAGTCCTGCTTATATGTGTCAACTCAGTATTGATTCTATAGAAATGAGAACGCTAAAAAACTAGTGCTCGATTTCCCAATATCGAGATCTATCATCGATGGCTAAAAAATCGAGTAAAACGAGGTATCAGTCCATTATGCGGCTTTCTCTCGTTTTGTCATCAGCTTTTCAACTATATATATCTTGCTATATGTTTAATCTCAATTTTGATTGTACAAAAATGAAAACGCTCAAAAACTAGTGCTCGATTTCCCCACAATCGAGATCTATTATCGGTGGCAAAAAGCACAGAAACAGGTATTAGACCATTATGCAGCTTTCTGCTCATTTTGTCATCAGCTTTTCAATGAGATCAGTCCTGCTATATGCGTGAACTCAGTATTGATTATACAGAAATTAAAACGCTCAAAAACTAGTTCTCAATTTCCCCACAATCGAGATCTATTATCGGTGGCTAAAAAACTGAGTAAAACGGGGTATCAGACCATTATGCGGCTTTCTTCTGGTTTTGTCATCGCTTTTCAATGAGATCAGGTCTATATGTGTAAACTCAGTATTGATTATACAAAAATGAAAACGCTCAACAACTAGTGCTCGATTTCCCCACAATCGAGATCTATTATCGGTGGCTAAAAAACCGAGTAAAACGGGGTATCAGTCCATTATGCGGCTTTCTCGTTTTGTAATAAGCTTTTCAACTAGATATATCTTGCTATATGCATAAACTCAGTATTGATTATCAAGAAATGAAAACGCTCAAAAACTAGTGCTCGATTTCCCACACAATCGAGACCTATTATCGGTGGCTAAAAAATTATGTAAAACGGGGTATCAGACCATTATGCGGCTTTCTACTGGTTTTGTCATCAGCTTTTCAATGAGATCAGTCCTGCTATATGTGTAAACTCAGTATTGATTATACAAAAATGAAAACGCTAAAAAACTAGTGCTCGATTTCCCCACAATCGAGATCCTATTATCGGTGGCTAAAAAACTAAGTGAAATGGGGTATCAAACCATTATGCAGCTTTCTACTGGTTTTGTCATCAGCTTTTGAATGAGATCACCCCCTCTATATGTGTAAACTCAAGTATTGATTATAAAGAAATGAAAACGCTCAAGAACTAGCTCGATTTCCCCCATAATCGAGATCTATTATCTATGGCTAAAAACCGAGTAAAATTCGGGTATCGCCATTATCGGCTTTCTCTCGTTTTGTCATCGCCTTTTCAATTAGATCATCCTCGCTTATATGCGTAAACTTAGTATTGATTATCAAGAAACGAAAACGCTCAAAAACAGCTCCGATTTCCTCACAATCGAGATCTATATTTCGGCAATAAAAAATTGAGTAAAACGGTGTATCGTGCCATTATGCTTCGGGTCGCTTGCTTTTTCATCAGCTTCTCAATGAGATCGATCTTGCTATATGTGTAAACTCAGTATTGACTATACATAATTGAAAACGCTCAAAAACTAGTGCTCGATTTCCCCACAATCGAGAGTTATTATCCTGGCTAAAAACCGAGTGGGGAAAACGGGTATCATACCATTATGCGGCTTTCTTTTGTCACCAGCTTTTTCAATGAGATCACCTCGCTTATATGTAAACTCGGTATTGATTATAAAGAAATGAAAAAGCTCAAGAACTAGCGCTCGATTTCCCCACATCGAGATCTATTATCGGTGGTGCTAAAAACGAGTAAAACAGGGGTATCAATCCATTATCTGGCTTTCTCTCGTTTTGTCATCACCTTTTCAACTACATCGGGTCTGCTATGCGTAAACTTAGTATTTATTATCAAGAAATGAAAACGCTCAAAAACTAGTGCTCGATTTCCCCACAATCGATATCTATTATCGGTGGCTTAAAAACTAAGTAAAACGGGGTATCAGACCATTATGCGGCTTTCTGCTGGTTTTGTCACCAGCTTTTCAATGAGATCACCTCGCTATATGTAAACTCGGGTATTGATTATACAGAAATGAAAACGCTCAAAAACAAGCGCTCGATTTCCCCACAATCGAGATCTATTATCGATGGCACAAAAACCGAGTAACACGGGGTATTAGTCCATTATGCGGCTTTCTCTCATTTTGTCATCACCTTTTCAACATGATCAGTCCTGCTATATGTGTAAGCTCAGTATTGATTATACAAAAATGAAAACGCTCAAAAACAACGGCTCGATTTTGCCACAATCAAGATGTATTATCGGTGGCTAAAAAACCGAGTAAAACAAGGTATCAGTCCATTATGCAGCTTTCTGCTCGTTTTGTCATCAGCTTTTCAATGAGATCAGTCCTGCTATATGTGTAAACTCAGTATTGACTATACATAATTGAAAACGCTCAAAAAATAGTGCTCGATTTCCCCACGATCGAGATCCATTATCGGTGGCTAAAAAACTAAGTAAAACGGGGTATCATATTATGCGGCTTTTTGTCGGTTTTGTCATCAGCCTTTTCAATGAAATCACCCCGCTATATGTGTAAACTCAGTATTGATTATATAGAAATGAAAACGCTCAAAAACTAGTGCTCGATTTCCCAATAATCGAGATCTATTATCGGTGGCTAAAAAATCGAGTAAAACGGGGTATCACCATTATGCGGCTTTCGCTCGTTTTGTCATCAGCTTTTCAACTATATATCTTGCTATATGTATAAACTCAATTTTGATTGTACAGAAATGAAAACGCTCAAAAACTAGTGCTCGATTTCCCCATAATCGAGATCTATTATCGGTGGCAAAAACTCCGCCTAAAACAGGTATCGAACCATTATGCAAAGCTTTCTCTCATTTTGTCATCACTTTTCAATGAGATCAGGTCCTGCTACATGTGTGAACTCAGTATTGATTATACAGAAATGAAAACGCTCAAAAACTAGTGCTCGATTTCCTCACAATCGAGATCTATTATCGGTGGCTAAAAAATTGAGTAAAACGTGTATCGCATTCCATTATGCTACTTTCTCGCTCGCTTTTGTCATCATCTTTTCAATGAGATCAGTCCTATTATATGTGTAAACTCAGTATTGATTATAAAGAAATGAAAACGCCCAAAAAGAAGAGCTCGATTTCGCCACAATCGAGATCTATTATCGGTGGCTAAAAAACCGAGTAAAACGGGTATCAGTCCATTATGCGGCTTTCTGCTCATTTTGTGATCAGCTTTTCAATGAGATCAGTCCTGCTATATGTGTAAACTCAGTATTGACTATACAGAAATGAAAACGCTCAAAAACTAGGGCTCGATTTCCCCACAATCGAGATCCATTATCGGTGGCTAAAAAACTGAGTAAAACGGGGTATCAAACCATTATGCGGCTTTCTGCTTATTTTGTCATCAGCTTTTCAATGAAATCAGTCCTGCTATATGTGTCAACTCAGTATTGATTCTATAGAAATGAGAACGCTAAAAAACTAGTGCTCGATTTCCCAATATCGAGATCTATTATCGATGGCTAAAAAATCGAGTAAAGCGAGGTATCAGTCCATTATGCGGCTTTCTCTCGTTTTGTCATCAGCTTTTCAACTATATATATCTTGCTATATGTTTAATCTCAATTTTGATTGTACAAAAATGAAAAACGCTAAAAACTAGTGCTCGATTTCCCCACAATGAGATCTATTATCTGGTGGCAAAAAACTCGCAAAAGAAAACAGGGGTATCGCACCATTATGCGGCTTTCTCGCTCATTTTGTCATCAGCTTTTCAATGAGATCGGTCTTGCTATATGCGTGAACTCAGTATTGATTATACAGAAATTAAAACGCTCAAAAACTAGTTCTCAATTTCCCCACAATCGAGATCTATTATCGGTGGCTAAAAAATCGAGTAAAACGGGGTATCAGACCATTATGCGGCTTTCTGCTGGTTTTGTCATCAGCTTTTCAATGAGATCAGTCCTGCTATATGTGTAAACTCAGTATTGATTATACAAAAATGAAAACGCTCAACAACTAGTGCTCGATTTCCCCACAATCGAGATCTATTATCGGTGGCTAAAAAAACCGAGTAAAACGGGGTATCAGTCCATTATGCGGCTTTCTCTCGTTTTGTAATAAGCTTTTCAACTAGATATATCTTGCTATATGCATAAACTCGCATTGATTATCAAGAAATGAAAATGCTCAAAAACTAGTGCTCGATTTCCACACAATCGTGACCTATTATCGGTGGCTAAAAAATTATGTAAAACGGGGTATCAGACCATTATGCGGCTTTCTGCTCGTTTTGTCATCAGCTTTTCAATGAGATCAGTCTTGCTATATGTGTAAACTCAGTATTGATTATACAGAAATGAAAACGCTAAAAAACTAGTGCTCGATTTCCCCACAATCGAGATCTATTATCGGTGGCTAAAAACTAAGTGAAACGGGTATCAAACCATTATGCAGCTTTCTACTGGTTTTGTCATCAGCTTTTGAATGAGATCACCCCTGCTATATGTGTAAACTCAGTATTGATTATAAAGAAATGAAAACGCTCAAGAACTAGCGCTCGATTTCCCCACAATCGAGATCTATTATCGGTGGCTAAAAAACCAAGTAAAATTGGGTATCAGTCCATTATCCGGCTTTCTCTCGTTTTGTCATCAGCTTTTCAATTAGATCAGTCTGCTATATGCGTAAACTTAGTATTGATTATCAAGAAATGAAAACGCTCAAAAACTAGTGCTCGATTTCCTCACAATCGAGATCTATTATTCGGTGGCTAAAAAATTGAGTAAAACGGTGTATCAGGCCGTTATGCGGCTTTCTGCTCGTTTTTTCATCAGCTTCTCAATGAGATCAGTCCTGCTACATGTGTAAACTCAGTATTGACTATACAGAATTGAAAACGCTCAAAAACTAGTGCTCGATTTCCCCACAATCGAGAGTTATTATTGGTGGCTAAAAAACCGAGTAAAACGGGGTATCAGACCATTATGCGGCTTTCTCCTGGTTTTGTCACAAGCTTTTCTATGAGATCACTCCTGCTATATGTGTAAACTCAGTATTGATTATAAAGAAATGAAAAAGCTCAAGAACTAGCGCTCGATTTCCCCACAATCGAGATCTATTATCGGTGGCTAAAAAACCTAGTAAAACGGGGTATCAGTCCATTATCTGGCTTTCTCTCGTTTTGTCATCACCTTTTCAACTACATCAGTCCTGCTATATGTGTAAACTTAGTATTGATTATCAAGAAATGAGAACGCTCAAAAACTTGTGCTCGATTTCCTCACAATCGAGATCTATTATCGGTGGCTAAAAAACCGAGTAAAACGGGGTATCAGTCCATTATGCGGCTTTCGCTTTTGGGGCTCATCAGCTTTTCAATGAGATCAATCCTGCTATATGTGTAAGCTCAGTATTGACTATACATAAATAAAAACGCTCAAAAACTAGCCCTCGATTTCCGCACAATCGAGATCTATTATCGGTGGCTAAAAAACCGAGTAAAATGGGGTATCACTCCATTATTTGGCTTTCTCGTTTTGTCATCAGCTTTTCAACGCGATCAGTCCTGCTATATGCATAAACTCAGTATTGATTATAAAGAAATGAAAACGCTCAAAAACTAGTGCTCGATTTCCCCACAATCGAGATCTATTATTGGTGGCTAAAAAATTGAGTAAAACGGTGTATCAGACCATTATGCTACTTTCTGCTCGTTTTGTCATCATCTTTTCAATGAGATCTGCTATATGTGTAAACTTAGTATTGATTATACAGAAATGAAAACGCTCAAAAACTAGTGCTCGATTTCCCCACAATCGAGATCTATTATCGGTGGCTTAAAAACTAAGTAAAAAGGGGTATCAGACCATTATGCGGCTTTCTGCTGGTTTTGTCATCAGCTTTTCAATGAGATCACTCCTATTATATGTGTAAACTCATTATTGATTATAAAGAAATGAAAAAGCTCAAGAACTAGCGCTCGATTTCCCCACAATCGAGATCTATTATCGGTGGCTAAAAACCGAGTAAAACGGGGTATCAATCCATTATCTGGCTTTCTCTCGTTTTGTCATCACCTTTTCAACTACATCAGTCCTGCTCTATGCGTAAACTTAGTATTGATTATCAAGAAATGAAAACGCTCAAAAACTAGTGCTCGATTTCCCCACAATCGATATCTATTATCGGTGGCTTAAAAACTAAGTAAAACGGGTATCGGTATCCATTATGCTTTCACGTTTTGTCACCAGCTTTTCAATGAGATCAGTCCTGCTATATGTGTAAACTCAGTATTGATTATACAGAAATGAAAACGCTCAAAACAAGCGCTCGATTTCCCCACAATCGAGATCTATTATCGGTGGCACAAAAACCGAGTAACACGGGGTATTAGTCCATTATGCGGCTTTCTCTCATTTTGTCATCACCTTTTCAACATGATCAGTTCTGCTATATGTGTAAACTCAGTATTGATTATACAAAAATGAAAACGCTCAAAAACAACGGCTCGATTTTGCCACAATCGAGATGTATTATCGGTGGCTAAAAAACCGAGAAAAACGGGGTATCACTCCATTATGCGGCTTTATGCTTGTTTTGTCATCAGCTTTTCAATGAGATCAGTCCTGCTATATGTATAAACTCAGTATTGACTATACAGAATTGAAAACGCTCAAAAAATAGTGCTCGATTTACCCACAATCGAGATCCATTATCGGTGGCTAAAAAACAAAGTAAAACGGGGTATCAGACCATTATGCGGCTTTCTGCTGGTTTTGTCATCAGCTTTTCAATGAGATCAGTCCTGCTATATGTGTAAACTCAGTATTGATTATATAGAAATGAAAACGCTCAAAAACTAGTGCTCGATTTCCCAATATCGAGATCTATCATCGGTGGCTAAAAAATCGAGTAAAACGGGCTATCAGTCCATTATGCGGCTTTCTGCTCGTTTTGTCATCACCTTTTCAACTATATATATCTTGCTATATGTATAAACTCAATTTTGATTATACAGAAATGAAAACGCTCAAAAACTAGTGCTCGATTTCCCCACAATCGAGATCTATTATCGGTGGCAAAAAACTACCTAAAACAGGGTAGGGTCGCACCATTATGCAATCTTTCTCATTTTGTCATCGCTTTTTCAATGAGATCACCCCCTGCTACATGTGTGAACTCAGTATTGATTATACAGAAATGAAAACGCTCAAAAACTAGTGCTCAATTTCCCCACAATCGAGATCTATTATCGGTGGCTAAAAAACCGAGTGAAACGGGGTGTTAGTCCATAATGCGTCTTTCTCTCATTTTGTCATCACCTTTTCAACATGATCAGTCCTGCTATATGTGTAAACTCAGTATTCATTATACAAAAATGAAAACGCTCAAAAAAAAGAGCTCGATTTCGCCACCATCGAGATCTATTATCGGTGGCTAAAAAACCGAGTAAAACGGGATATCGGTCCATTATGCGGCTTTCTGCTCGTTTAGTGATCAGCTTTTCAATGAGATCAGTCCTGCTATATGTAAACTCAGTATTGACTATACAGAAATGAAAACGCTCAAAAACTAGTGCTCGATTTCCCCACAATCGAGATCCATTATCGGTGGCTAAAAAACCGAGTAAAATGGGGTATGAGACCATTATGCGGTTTTCTGCTCGTTTGTCATACGCTTTTCAATGAAATCAGTCCCCGCTATATGTGCAAACTCGGTATTGACTATACATGCACTTGAAAACGCTCAAAAAATTGTGCTCGATTTCCCCACAATCGAGATCCATTATCGGTGGCTAAAAAACTGAGTAAAACGGGGTATGAGACCATTATGCGGCTTTCGCTGCTTTTGTCTCGCTTTTCAATGAAATCACCCGCTATATGTGTCAACTCAGTATTGATTATATAGAAATGAAAACGCTCAAAAACTAGTGCTCGATTTCCCAATATCGAGATCTATTATCGATGGCTAAAAAATCGAGTAAAACGGGGTATCAGTCCATTAAGCGGATTTCTCTCGTTTTGTCATCAGCTTTTCAACTATATATATCTTGCTATATGTGTAATCTCAATTTTGATTGTACAGATATGAAAACGCTCAAAAACTAGTGCTCGATTTCCCCATAATCGAGATCTATTATCGGTGGCAAAAAAACTGCGTAAAACAGGGTATCAGGTCATTATGCAGCTTTCAGCTCATTTTGTCATCAGCTTTTCAATGAGATCAGTCCTGCTATATGTGTGAACTCAGTATTGATTATACAAAAATGAAAACGCTCAAAAACTAGTTCTCAATTTCCCCACAATCGAGATCTATTATAGGTGGCTAAAAACTCCGAGTAAAACAGGGTATCGGACCATTATGCGGTTCATCGGTTTTGTCATCACTTTTCAATGAGATCACCCTCGCTATATGTGTAAACTTAGTATTGGTTATACAGAAATGAAAACGCTCAACAACTAGTGCTCGATTTCCCCACAATTGAGATCCTATTATCTGTTCTAAAAACCGAGTAAAACGGGTATCACCATTATGCTTTCTCTCGCTTTTGTCATAAGCTTTTCAACTAGATATATCTTGCTATATGCATAAACTCAGTATTGATTATCAAGAAATGAAAACGCTCATAAAACTAGTGCTCGATTTCCACACAATCGAGATCTATTATCGGTGGCTAAAAAATTATGTAAAAGCGGGGGTATCGCACCTTATGCTGCGGCTTTCTCGCGCTTTTGTCATCAGCTTTTCAATGAGATCAGTCGTTATATGTGTAAACTCAGGTATTGACTATACGTAAATGAAAACGCTTAAAAACTAGAGCTCGATTTCCCCACAATCGAGATCTATTATCTGTGGCTAAAAAACTAAGAGTGGGGAAGGTATCGTTATGCGGCTTTCATCTGGTTTTGTCATCGCTTTTGAATGAGATCAGCCCTTGTTATATGTGTAAACACGTATTGATTATACAGAAATGAAAACGCTAAAAAAGTAGTGCTCGATATACCCACAATCGAGATCTATTATCGGTGGCTAAAAACCCGAGTAAAACGAGGTATCAGTCCATTATCTGGCTTTCTATCGTTTTGTCATCAGCTTTTCAACTAGATCAGTCTGTATATGCGTAAACTTAGTATTGATTATCAAGAAATGAAAACGCTCAAAAACTAGTGCTCGATTTCCTCACAATCGAGATCTATTATCGATGGCTAAAAAATTGAGTAAAACGGTGTATCAGACCATTATGTGGCTTTCTGCTTGTTTTTCATCAGCTTTTCAATGAGATCAGTCCTACTATATGTGTAAACTCAGTATTGACTATACAGAATTGAAAACGCTCATAAACTAGTGCTCGATTTCCCCACAATCGAGATCTATTATCGGTGGCTAAAAAACCGAGTAAAACAGGGTATCACCATTATGCGGCTTTCTGCTTTCGTTTTGTCATCAGCTTTTCAACGCGATCAGTCCTGCTATATGCGTAAACTCAGTATTGATTATACAGAAATGAAAACGCTCAAAAACTAGCGCGATTTCCCCACAATCAAGATCTATTATCGGTGGCTAAAAAACTAAGTAAAACGGGGTATCAGTCCATTATGCGGCTTTCTCTCGTTTTGTCATCAACTTTTTGACTAGATCAGTCCTGCTATATGTGTAAACTCAGTATTGATTATACAGAAATGAAAACGCTAAAAAACTAGTGCTTGATTTCCCAATATCGAGATCTATTATCTGGCTAAAAATCGAGTAAAACGGGTATCACCATTATGCTTCGCTCGTTTTGTCATCAGCTTTTCAATGAGATCAGTCCTGCTATATGTGTAAACTTAGTATTGATAATACATAAATGAAAACACTAAAAAACTAGTGCTCAATTTCGCCAAAATCGAGATCTATTATTGGTGGCTAAAAAACTGAGTGAAACGGGGTATCAAACCATTATGCGGTTTTCTGCTGGTTTTGTCATCAGCTTTTCAATGAGATCAGTCCTGCTATATGTGTAAACTCAATATTGATTATACATAAATGAAAACGCTCAAAAACTAGTGCTCGATTTCCCACAATCGAGATCTATTATCGGTGGCTAAAAAATCGAGTAAAACGGGGTATCAGTCCATTATGCGGCTTTCTCGTTTTGTCATCAGCTTTTCAACTAGATATATCTTGCTATATGCATAAACTCAATTTTGATTGTACAAAAATGAAAACGCTCAAAAACAAGAGCTCGATTCACCACAATCGAGATCTATTATCGGTGGCAAAAAAACTGCGTAAAACAGGGTATCAAACCATTATGCGGCTTTCTGCTCATTTTGTCATCAGCTTTTCAATGAGATCAGTCCTGCTATATGTGTAAACTTAGTATTGATTATACAGAAATGAAAACGCTCAAAAACTAGTGCTCAATTTCCCCACAATCGAGATCTATTATCGGTGGCTAAAAAACTGAGTAAAACGGGGTATCAGACCATTATGCGGCTTTCTGCTGGTTTTGTCATCAGATTTTCAATGAGATCAGTCCTGTTATATGTGTAGACTCAGTGTTGATTATACAAAAATGAAAACGCTCAAAAACTATTGCTCGATTTCCCCACAATCGAGATCTATTATCGGTGGCTAAAAAACCGAGTAAAACGGGGTATCAGTCCATTATGCGGCTTTCTCTTGTTTTGTCATCAGCTTTTCAACTAGATCAATCCTGCTATATGCATAAACTCAGTATTGATTATCAAGAAATGAAAACGCTCAAAAACTAGTGCTCGATTTCCACGCAATCGAGATCTATTATCGGTGGCTAAAAAATTACGTAAAACGGGGTATCAGACCATTATGCGGCTTTCTCGTTTTGTTATCAGCTTTTCAATGAGATCGGTCCTGCTATATGTGTAAACTCAGTATTGATTATACATAAATGGAAACGCTAAAAAACTAGTGCTCGATTTGTAATAGCCGCTTTCTACTCAAATACTCATAAAAATGTACATAATAAAATACATATAAAGTAACATAAATAATTGGGCCCAAATGTTTTCTTTCATTAAACATATATATGTACATAAATATTCTTTTCACAAACATTGTAACATGTACAAAACATCAAAAATAAGATGGACAATGTAGCCATTTCCCTTCGCTTGCCGACGCCCATCCGACCGTGTCCTCACCTAGCTCCTGAAAAACATGAGAAACAACGGGGTGAGCACAACTAATGCTCAGTAAGTAAATCCTCTACGCATCTATCCCCGTAACTCTCTCTCTCTCTCTAATTCTTTCCTTACAGTTCTCAATTACTCTCTATTTATACTTCTCTCTACTTTCTCTTTCTCATAACTCTTTTCTACTAACTCTCTTTAGTAGTCACGGCCTCATCTTACCGGAGGCACGGTTGGGACTCACTCCTACTCTACGTGACTTCTACTCATTCTAGCCGATCGGACTCGGTTATGCATGGATTCGGAACCCTTGGCCATGTGAGTATATAATCTCTCTCTCGGGTACTCTCGGGTATAGCCCTCATCCGCATGCACTCTCACGGGCTACACCACTTTTATCTCTCTCATACTCATGCCGCTCTCTCAATGCGGCGTACATGCGGGAATACTCTACCCATAACTCACGGGTTCCCATCGTACAACCTACTCTATTCTCTTTTGTTTAGCTCTACTTTCTCTCTCTTTACTCTTAAAGTAGCTTATACTCACATTCTCTACTACTTCTCAAGCTACTTCTTAAGTGCATAAATAATGTGTATGGACAGCTCATGCTCACTAATGCACTTATAAAATGCCAAATGCAATATTGCATCAAAACAATCATTCTGCACAGATCGCACTAAAAAGGGAATAACTTGCGTTATACACATCAGATTATTACGGTTTTGGTCTCGTTTTTAAGTTTAAACACAGGGCTACAACTTTGATGTTTTGGTCTCAGCCCAGTTCAGTCCGTAAGATGCCCAAAATTCACTTAGAAAGTCACGGCTGTGACAGGGCAGATTTCACTTAGGCATTTCCTCAAACAACTCATGTGCATACCAAAGCTCTACTTATCTATAACTCTACTCTTCTCTTTACTCATCCAAAATGGGAGGAAAACTCCCTCATACACTCTAATTTCCTGTCAAGGCAAAACACTCCCATAGGGTTTACTCAAAACTCCCTCCAACTTCAATCAAACTCAACTCATCATTATGCAATCACAACACTTCTCATAACTCAATTAAATTCATATCAACATAGATAACATCTCAATTTCTCAACAATCATAATACATACATATCATACACAATCTCTACTCAAATAAATTCTTAAATCTCAAATTAGTTTAGATTTACTTACTTTGTGAAAAAGTGACTTCTCTAGCACTTTTCCTTTCCTTTGTTGTCTTGTCTCCTTTCTACAACTCAAAACAACAACAAAAACAATAACAACCAAATAAGACTTCACTATAACTATAAGCAAACTCACATCTAAAGCATGAATCCTTACCTTAGGATGCTTTAGATGAAATCTCTACTCAAAATTACGCAAAAGCTCTCTTAAACCCCTTAGAAATCTTGGGAAAATTGGATGAAGAAATTAAGAGAAATTAGACAATGGAAGAGGCGGTGGAAATGAATGAATAAAGGGTTTCTCTACACTTAACTCTTTTTAGCTCATATAATATCCATCATTTCCCATTTTGCCCTTGCTCTTCCTTGGAAATTCCATCCATATCCTTTGATTCTTTGCAAATACACACTTATTACCAACACATTCTCTACTTAATTTCCTTACATTTTACTCCGCACTATTCCTACTAATTAAGGGTAGAATGGTCATTATGCCGCAAAGGAAGAATTCTCTAGAAAACTAAAGAAACTTTTTGTTAGGCTCTTCGCCGCGGCGAAGAACTTTCCTCCGTCGCCCGCAAACAGGGAGAACCTACCCGTGGTTGCGGCTCCTCCTCGCCTGCAAGCTTCTTCTTCGGCCTTGGCCGAAGATTAGATTTCCAAAATTCACCAAATTTCAACCAATTTCAAACCAACCAATCAACCATGAGGACATACAAACTCATTTGAAGCTAAATCAATGAACGTTTAAGTAATACAACAAATATTAAGTACGTACCTCAGGTGGGGTGTTACACGATTTCCCCACAATCGAGATCTATTATCGGTGGCTAAAAAACTAAGTGAAACGGGGTATCAGACCATTATGCGGCTTTCTACTAGTTTTGTCATCAGCTTTTCAATGAGCTCGATCTGCTATATGTGTAAACACAATATTGATAATGCATAAATGAAAATGCTAAAAAACTAGTTCTCGATTTCCCCACAATCGAGATCTATTATCTGTGGCTAAAAAACCAAGTAAAAGCGGGGTATCGACCATTATCGGCTTTCTCGTTTTGTCATCGCTTTTCAACTAGACCAGTCCTACTATATGCGTAAACTTAGTATTGATTACCAAGAAAT